>SNQJ01S0188654.1:0-18317 GCA_010110895.2 Picea sitchensis
CTGTGCCGATAGTCCGTGTATGTTTATGCAAATGCAGAACAATGTAGTAATAAAATAACTTAAATATTGTTACATAGGTTCAGAAAATTACTTGATTGTTGCACATGTTCAAAACCAAGCCACACTTGTTCCCAAAACCCCACGGGTATTGAAATGAAATCTGGGAGGTTCGCCTCCAAGAAATTCCCCGATACATCCAAATGTTGAAGCTGTCTGCACATGGAAAGGTTGCTCCGCAACAACCATTGAAGTTGTCATTGTTCAACAACAAATTATCGCAAAAAAATATTTCAGGTAATGTGTTAAATATACTCAAACATATACAGTGGAAGAAATCAGAAATAAACCTAAATATTGTTGCATAGGTTCAGAAGATTACTTGAATGGTGGAATGCTATCATTCAGAATTGCTGTACAGGTTCAAAACCTGAAGCCACAGTAGTTTCCAAAGCCCTGCAGGTATCGAAATGAAATCTGGGAGACTCCCCTTGAAGAAATTCCCTGATACGTCCAAACATTGAAGCTGCCTGCACATGGAAAGGTTGCTCAGCAACAACACCTTTATCCATGTATATATTTCCATATTTTTGAAATTTCTTAATTTCTATCATTTTCTCCTGTCATGCCTCATCAAAATGTTCCTCGTTGGCATCTTGTTCACCATTTGATCCCTGTGACTGTCCTTCAGGTTCATGTATCTTTTCTCCAGCAGCCTCATTATCTGTGCTGTTGCTGGAAGTGGATGTGGCCTCCTCTTGGTTTTCAGCCTTGACAGAGTCATTTTTTGGAGGTATTTCAACCTTTGGCTTTGGCTTAGGCATTTTGCTGATCTTAAGCACCTATGCCACACGGATTAAAGTGAATCGATTTAGTGATTANGTTTTCAGCCTTGACAGAGTCATTTTTTGGAGGTATTTCAACCTTTGGCTTTGGCTTAGGCATTTTGCTGATCTTAAGCACCTATGCCACACGGATTAAAGTGAATCGATTTAGTGATTATATTGGTCAATGCTGCTGAACCAGGACATTTGGGAAATAAATTACATAGCACTTACCTTGTCTTGAAGCTTTTCAGCCTTTCCATATACTTCATCAGATGTGAAGATTGGAACCATGTATCCTGGAGTTCTGCAACAGAGACCATATTTTAGACTAGAGAGTGTCACATTATCCATATGTACAGTTCACCTAGAAGGAAAGAGATTGTGTTAACATCCACACAGAACCAAAGCAGGTATCATGACTGTCAGTGGTCATCTGGAAAATTTGTAAGTCAATATGTGTAGGTCAAGTCAAGAGAATAACTAGGCACATCAAGCTTGAAACTATCTAGAAAACGCAAAAACAGAAATGTATCTCAAAGAAGCAAAATAAAGTTTGTCTAAAGGCTGTACAAAACAGAATGTATAATACTAAGTATGTAAACAAGTTGCAATCAGAAGAGCTAAAGGGAGAGCATCCAGGATATTTCAGGCCTTGATCCTATATGAGAACAATAAATCCTATATTTCAGGCATAATACTCACAAAACAATGGGAGAACAACGAACTTAGAAGCTCTTTATCCATTCGAGGACCAAGATAAGGGTAAAAACGCTGTCATTCATTAAAAAAATTACCAATTACAGAGAAGTGAAAGAAAACACATAATAAATTACCAATTACAGAGAAGTGAAAGAAAACACATAATGTGCATACCTTGGAAGTTTCAACCCATTTGTTATCTCTGAATTCGAATGTGGCTGCAATTTGTCATGATTGTCAAGGACCTTGGTGACCACACGCACCCACCATCCATCAATTTCATAAGCATCAACTTCCTCGTGCAGATTAAACTGGTATTTACTCGTGTAGGGGTTTGGCTTTGGCCGAGTCGATCAGCCTTCGAGGGAAACACTCAGAGCCAATGTAAAGAAGCTGGTGGAGACCATGGTGCTTGATCATAAGACTTCTTGATTTCAGAGAAACAAAAAATCACCATCGACCTTGATTTCAGTAGAACTTATTTCTTGATCTCAGTAGACCTTATTTCAGCGCATTTTAAGGCCAAGTAAAGGAGTTTCAGACGCCACCAAAAAGGCCGAGTCAGAGAGTCAGGGAGTTTCAGATGCCAGAAAAACACTTCTGCCAAATGAAGCCGCGGCCACAAAAGCGCAAGCAACAATCAACAGGCCGTATCGGATTGTTTGTTGTAACGCTCAAGAGACAGAGAGGTGGGAGAATTTCATGTCACAGTGAGAGGCAGAGTTTCAAGCGCATTTTAAGGCCAAGGGAGTTTCAGACTCCACAAAAAAACGCTTCGGGCTTCTGCCCAAATGAAGCCGCGGCCACAAAAGCTCAATCAACGCTCAAACAACGGTGAGAGGCAGAGCTTCGAGCATCCACGCGTACCAAAAAGCATCCAGAGGCAGAGTTTCTGTCACGGTGAGAGGCAGAGTTTGAAAAGCACAAAAGCGCAAAAAGATCCACGTACCAAAAAGCCAGAAAAGCATACACACCAAAAAGCTTTATTCATTTGTTGGTTGGTTGTTAATCTAATTTTTTGTATATTCATTTGATTAGTTGATTAAATAAATATTCATTTGCAATATCAAATACGATTTATTTTAATGTTTTAAATAAATGTATATTCTTGTAATAACATTAATGTTATTAATATTAATGTTTTTTCTTTTTTACAGAAACGAATAATGGGTTTATAGATTATAATCCGGGTGCATTACATACCATAGTCTAGCAAAAAACAAGAAAGCTTGCTTTGAGCGACACCTCAAGCCATTTTTACAAAATTTCAAAGGTTGGAAGAGGGTCTCGAGGAGACCAAAAGAGATTGATTTTGTTGTCGTGAACAAGGGAGAAGATTACAGTAACAGTGCAGTGGACGGGCTAGTCATCGTCTGAACTCGCCTGGGCCTTTAAGGTGTTGGGTCAAGATTTGGAGAGCTCCTCGACCTTCGTTTCAATCTTGCTTAGCCGGTGGTGCATCCCTCCAATCACATTTGCAATGTCTTTGAAATTGACCTCAACTTCGCTAACTACTTATTCTCTGAGCGCTTTGAACTCTTGATTTATGGAGTCCCAACGATTAGCTCCAACAGTATCCAGGCTAAGCCTTAGGTTGGTCCGCTCCTTGACCGATCCTTTGATCCTATCTAGCTCTGTCTACATAAGATTGATTCTTTCTTCCAACGTGGGTTCAGGAGATGAGGGCGAACCCCTTGTCTCTTTCCTTCCTTTGCACCACAAATTCCTGCGATAATAGCTTTGGAGTTGGGCCAGATCAGTGAAGAACTGGAGCGCCTTGGTCGAGATGCATGTTGAGTCTCATGGATCAGAGAGGTGCTCCATACCTTTGTTGTACCCTTCATCATCACGCAGGATGGATATTGCTCGCAAGTGGTTGATTTATGTTCTAGAGAATAGAGCGTGTGGATATATATGCAGAGCATCCAATCTATTCTGAGCATAGCCTGACATGATAGGACAGAGGTAAGGCTCACGGGATTGAGGCGTCCATGTACTCACCATTCACGTGGAGCGTGTTCTTGCTCAGGAGTGAGCCTCTATTGGCCTCGGCATCCGCAAGACTGTTTAGGCTTCTGAGAATATGATAGATTTTAAAGGAGGCGAATTTAGACATGAGGAGGATTATCTTCGAGTAGATGTGGGCCAGTTGGAGGATCTTTGGTTTCTTTTTATCGTTGATGGCCTGAATGATTATCCTGGAATCTCTTAATATTGCTAGTCTTTGAACATTTCGTTCCGCTGCCAGGTTTAGTCCCTACCACAGGGAAAGGATTTTGGCATGGTTGTTGGAGTCCGTTTCGAGCCCCCATGCGTAGGAGAGTTCCACCTTGCCCAACGGATCCATCAAAACCCCTCCCCCTCCTGCTAGACCGAGATTCCCTTTTGATGCCCCATCAAAGAAGAGACAATGCTCTTCCAAGGAGGAACGCCATTTTATAAACTCGAGGTCTTCCATTCTTATTTCCCATCTTTCTTTTTGGGGGCTTTTGAGGTTTTCTCTGCTTGTATGGTTCGGGACATAAGTTGTGAGCCAGAGGTCTTCCTCCGGGGTTAGAGGGGTTAAATTCTTCAAATTCTAATTGGAGTTCAGGGATTCACTCATCATGGCTTTAATCTTTTGGGCGACCTGAGACGGGGTTCGACTTTCCTCCCGAAAAAATTTGTTGTTCCTTTCAAGCCAAACCTTCCAGAATAGGAATTTAGGAAGCCACATCCAGCAGCTTTCTAAGAGGTTCTTTTACTTCATGGAGAACTAGGAAAGGTACTTCCAGTTGCTTATCAACTCAGACATGGACTGGGGGACGCTGAAGCTTGAGGGGTTTAAAAAGTGAGTCTAGACTTCGGTTGTATACACACACTCAATGAAAATATGGTATGCAGTTTCTTCGACTTCCTTACAGAGAGGACAGAGGGAGGGTCCTTCCCAACCTTTCCTCTTTAGATTTTCACTGGTGAGGGCGCTTTTGTGGGTTAAGGTCCAACTAAACATATCAATCTTGGGGACAGAGAGGAAATTCCATATAGTTTTCCAGGGAGGGGTCGGGAGGAACATGAGGGATTGCTTGAATAGCTTTGTAACCAACAGCTACTATGTATTTCCCCGTAGAGACCCCCCAACCTCGAGAGTCTTTTATCGAGTTCTTGCAAGGGGACTTTCCTTGGAGCTCTTCCAGCAGGACCTTGGCTTCTACCTCGAGAAAGTCGGGGTAATCTCCTAGGTTCCATTTTTTCCAGGGAGAGTTATCCCCTTCCTCCCATTCCGAGATGTCCCAGAGGGTTTTGCGGTCGTTGTTCTAAAACCAGATTTTGATATGTTCCATACCCTCCGATTGGTTTAGGGGTTTGGATTCGAGGATAAGATCCTCCCAAATGTTAATTTTCTTTCCATTGCGAGGGATCCAGTGAAGATTTGTTTTCAGGTGTTCTAGAGCTCTCAGGAGGAGAGAAAAAATCGGTGAGCCTTTCATAACTTTTGGGGGTCATTCCAGGCATCTGTCTCTTTGCCCCGAGAAGTACTTTTTGCAGAGGGTTCTTTTACTCCATGTTTTTTTCCCCGACACTAAGAGCCACAAAATTTTGGCCCCCATTGCAAGGTTTTAGGTGGCCACGTCTTGGATTTGCAGGCCTCCTTCTAGTAGAGGCTTTTTGATCTTGTCCCAGCGGATAAGGTGAAGTTTTCTTTCGTTGTTCCTGCCTCCTTCCCCGAGGAAGCACCTCATCATTTGATCGATTTTGAGATTAATTTTTTTAGGGGCCAGGAGGATTGAGTTCTGGAAAAGAGGGAGGCTAGTTAGGACAGATTTTATCAGAACTACTTTCCCAACCAGATTTAGACAGTTTCCCCCCCATGCCAAAATTCTGAGCTTCAATTTTTCCAGGAGGGGCAGCCAGTGGCTTACTCTTGGGGATGTTTTGAAAAGGGGAACTCCTAGATACTCTAAAGAGTCCCAAGTAAATGTACCCTCAATTCCGAGAATTCTGGAAATGTCTGTGATTTCCCTAGCCGTGCAATTCCACCCGAAAATCTTACTTTTGTGCAGATTGATTTCGCTGCTTGAGGCGTCCTTGTACTTATTGAGCTCAGATTTGAAGTGCCTAGCTGAGATGACGTTGGCTCCTCCAAGTAACAGGGTATCATTGTCGAACTGAGCGTGGTTAATATGTTTGACTTTTTGGGCCATTTTTATTCCTGAAAGGGACCTGTTCTGGAGGCAATTGTCTAACTGGAACCTGAGAACTGACACCTGGATGGCGTAAAGCAGCAGAGACGTGGGACAACCTTGCCTTAATCCCCTCGAGGCTTGAAATAAATCTGTGGGGCATCCGTTAACCAGCGGGGCAATCCAGGGGAGGGAGACACAAGATTTGACCCAATTTGTGAAGTCTTCCCCAAACCCAAGCTTATCCATGACTGCAAAAAGAAAGTCGAGACGAACTTTATCAAACACATTTGCTAGATCTAGTTTAACAATCATACCATTGTCTTTCCTCTGGCAGCTGGAGTGAATGGCCTCTTGGACCAGGATGATATTGTCCAGGATATGCCTTCCTTTTATGAAGCCTCCTTGATTTTCCGGAATTATTCTAGGGAGCAGATTCTTGAGCCTGTTAGCAATTATTTTAGTGATGATCTTGTACCCTGTATTGCATAAGGAGATGGGTCGGAATCTGCTAAAGTTGTTGGCTCCTTTCTCTTTGGGAATTAAAGCTAGGAAGGAAGAGTTGGTGCTTCCTCCCAGTTTGAGACACTTCTGTGATTTCTTGACCATTCTGAGAAGATCTTTCTGGATAGTAGGCTAGCAGGAGATGTAGAACCAAGCGGTGAACCCATCCGGACCAGGGGCTTTGTCTGGATCCATTTGGTTTAAGGCTCTTCTTATCTCTTGCATGTTTATTGGAGTTGTCAACTTTTTATTCTCCTAAATCCCTACTAGCTTCGGAACCAAAGATAATGGATAGCTCGTTGGATCTAAAGCTTTAGCTTGCGGGGCAGTGAACAAATCTTTGAAATAGGAGTGCGTGACTCTCTTTATTCCTTCAAAATATTGGATGACTTGACCTTGGAAGTTAATTTGAGTAACGGAATTGAAACTCTTCCAAGCTTCTGCTTGCTTTTGAAAATAGGTAGTATTTTTATCCCCAGCTTGGAGCCAAAGATTTCTTGATTTTATTCTCCACTACTCTTCTTCGGTTCTGCAGGCTTTGTGGAGGGATTTTTGGAGGTCGGCCTCTTGGGATAAAGATTCCTTGGTCTGCGGGTTGTCTTCAAAGGCTTTTTGAAGTCGATCCAAGAAGATTTGAGTGCGGATTTTTTCTATGGTAGGGGAGCTAAAGTTCTTTGCCCAAGCTTTGAGGTCCTTTTTTAATCTACAAAGATTTTCTTCCCAAACGAAGAAAGGGGAGCCTAGCGTCTATCTTTACCAAGATTCAGAGACAACTTCCTGGAAACCTTCTTGGCTTGTCTAGAGGGGGCTAAAACGGAAAGGGATAGGGCCCAAATTTTCCCCGGGGTCGAGAGAAAGGAGGATGGGTTTGTGATCGGAGGTGTAATTCTAAAGGATTTTTGATCTTGCCATGAGACCAAAAGTCAGGAAGGAGGATTGGACCAGAAATCTATCCAGTCGGGTTGCAATATGTCCTGGGCCAACCCGTTTGTTGGACCATGTATATTTTCCCCGGTATGTCTTGACGTCTTCCAAATCCCAATCAATCATAAGATCTTCCACCCATTCTCTTGCTGGATCGCAGACTGGTGAGCCCCCTTTTTTTGCGTGGATGAGAGGGTCACATTGAGATCTCCGACGATTATTAAGTTTTTAGTGTTATGTGCATTAAGAAAAATCTTTAGAGAGTCCCAACGTGTCTTCTTTTTTGACATAATAACTGGGACGTAGAGTTTAAATAGACTTACCTGATGTCCCGAATCTTTATGGAGCAGTTTGGTATAGACCCAATGAGTGTTGCTTTCTTCATCAATCAGATCTAGTTTAGAGTTGTCCCAGAAGGTGGCTATACCTCCCGAGGCTCCTCTTGCACTTACGACTTTTCCCGGTCCTTTTTTCCAGAATGAATATCTTGCGTGGAGGAGGTCATCTTCCTCCAGTTTAGTCTTCTGGATTAGGAGAATCTCGGGTTTTGTCATTCGGACTATATCTCTCAGGGAATCTTATTTTAATTTACTTCCAAGACCTCTACAGTTCCAGGAGACGTATTGCATTACTTGACAATTTTGAGGGTGGTGGCTCCTTTCAGAGCCTTCCCTTGCTTCCTTGTGGATCTGGTGCTCATCGTTTCAAGAATGGTGTGTTGGGATCCTTGCGCTACGTCTCGGTAGGATTTTTCTTCTCTTTTCTTTTTCTTAGGTTTCCTTCCTCTCGATGGCCTTTCTGGCATCCCATGAAAGCTACTTGATTCAGAGGTTCTCCATTCGATTCTCCTCCATATTCCATGCTCAGAGTGATGTGTTCATCCTGTTATTTAGCAGGGTTTTTTGAAATTGTTGGATCGAGGATCGAATCAGGTATTTCAAACGTCCTAGGGTCATGGAGTTGAGGGTCTGTTGCTTCGGTTGATTTTGATAGTCCTTCGTTGACTTCTAGACTTGATTGGTTTTTCTTTCTGGATAATGAGATTTTTTTTCTTTTGGCTTTGTTTCCTTTCCTTTCTTTACCTTCTACCAACCTTCGCCATCTTCTTTCACTGAAGGCTGAGTTTTAGGACAGTTTCTCTGGAAGTGGCCATGTTCATGGCAATTGCTACACTTGAACGACAGGTGTTCATAATCTAGCTTTTGGTAATGATGTCAGGTTCCTACAGTGAGTTTTACCACTTTTGGGAGCCCAACTTCGAGGTCGACTTCTACACATATTCTGGCATAGGTGTAATGTCCTTTGTTGTCGACTTTATCTATGAACCTTCTGAGCCCATTTTCGATCATTTGTAGGGATTGGAAGCTCCAGCAGTGGACCAAAAGACTTGGGAGGAGGACCCAGACTGGGACCTCTTTTGGAACATCAACAGTAGGGTCGAAGTCAGGCGTCCATCTATTTAGATAAAGGCCTTGGGTGCCCATGAAATAAGGCCCACTCTTGAATATCAGATCACGATCTTCTTTCGAAATGAACTCAAATATAAAGAAGCCCCTTCCCACGGGGTAGCAGGTTACACTTTGTTGCAGTTAGGGCCTATAGTTTCACTGCATCCAGTCGTCCGTTGTCTTTTTCGAAGGCCATAACCCCATAAATTGGACGACTGAGCCCCTCTTAGCTAAAGCCATGGCAATCTTGATGGGCTAGTCTTCCAGCAACGTTATTTTCGGGATCACGTCAAGTTTCTTGATGAATTTTGGGATTTCAGACTGAGAGGTTTTCTTACCTTGGGCATTGACGAGTTTCCTAAAGGCTTCATCAGTCGAGGAAGGAGGGGGGGGGGAGCCGATTCCCCGCCCCCAAGTGCACTCATGGCGGCTATGGCCTTGAAACTAGAACCCTTGGCGGAGCCAAACCCTTGGTCGTGATTCTTTTCTTTAATATTAATGTTAATGTCTTATCTATTTTATTTTATTTTGGTTATGTATGTTGCATGGCTAGATCCATGTAGAGGACTTACAATAGAGACACAATGTAGTTGCATCTCCACACAACGACATAGAATAGATTTGTGGGAAATCCTTTGCAACTGTATCTCTTCATCTTGTGCTTAATACTCTTAGTGTTTCAACTAAAGTGGTGCGTGCTTAACTATTGAAAATAAACCAACCTAATCATTACATATGGAAACTATTTTAAGGGAAGTACATCTCTTACAACCCACATAAATAGTCAATGAATTGGTCCTCTATGATACTAGTAGATTGTAAAAACGAAGGTTTCCAAGCTGGAAATTTTGGAAACAAAGTGAGAAAGTCCTGAAGAACTTGAGCTAGAGAATATAGATCCAGAAGATGAAGAATTGGAACATATAGAGATGGAGAAGACCACACAAGTCAAGGAGGCTAAAGAACCTAAGAACAACATAAACAAGACATCAAAGAGAATAACAATGAAGAAACAAAGCATAGATCAGAAGGTAGAAGAAGAAGCCAGGGTTTCAAACCCCAAAACTCAAAAATCAAGAAGAAGACCTCGGGGAGAACAATAAAGGGAGCCAATAAAGTCTAGATAAGTGAATGTAAATTGGGAGATGAGAATTCAAAGTCTCAAGAATCAGGAAGCATAGCAGAAGCAGTCTATAACAAGAAAAGGAAAATAGAATCCATCATGCAAAGAACTACAAGGAGTATGACAAAGGAATTAGAGGCAGAGAAGCATGATATCAGTCAAGCCCAAGACAAAGAATTTATTGAACTTGAAGACTCTAACAAAGAGCAAGAAGAAGAAAACTTCACATAAAAAGATAAGGTCTAATTTATTTTTCATTCCATCATCTAGTTTTAAATTTCCAACTTATGACTCATAGGAATTAGACAGAGAACTTAATCAGTTTGAGATTGATTATGAAGTTCATGATTCCCTTGAGATTGATAAAGAACAAAAAATTGAACCTGTTTCTACTTCTCAAAAATAAAGGTGAGTTGGAAATATTAGAGAGTTAAAGGAAGAACTTAAGGAGTTAACACTCCTTGAAAATCATATTAAGTTAGAAAACTCATCCTTGAAAGCAAATATTTCCCAGGTACAAAAAGATAAAGAGCAACTGGAATCTCAAAAGAAGTTGTTGAAAACTAAAGCCAAAAATGGTATATGTAGAGCGGGTTAAGAAAAAATAAGATTAGAAGACTGAGGACCAAGTTGGATAAGGCAAGAAGTGGACAGGGATAAGCCTCGGGCTTGAATATTTTGATAGATGCTTTAGATCAGACTTAAGGAAGAAGGGGTCAGGAATTTTGAAATTTTTCTAAAGGAAGTAGAGAGACATTTATGTTGGTTGCATGAGGACATGCAACATATTCTGTGTGGGGGAGATGTTGAGTCCTAAAAACTGACTCATTTGGTCACATTTTTATATTATACTTCCCTTTAAAATCCTATATCTATGCCTCGTTTATATTCCATTTCACTCCTTTTTTCCACAAAAACATAATGAGCCAGAAAACAATTGCATTGAAGAAGGTTAGAGGTAATTTGTTCATTCTTATGTTTAATTCCATTCTTCTTAGTGCATAATGATTTAATTAACTATTATTGTAATGAGTAGCTATAGAATCTTTTGATTTTGTAGCAACTTATATTACAATTTTGTAGCATGTTTACTAAGACGAGTTTATGTAGTGAATTCAATTATCAACAAGGACGCGATCTGCCTTGGACTAAATCTCGACATCTGGAAGACGTTGAAACATTCCACAAAGCTCATCCACCTATCAACATAGCCCATGGATCTTCCATCTTGGACCAGAAGTAAAGTCAAACTTACCGGTCAACATGTACATATGACATAATGAACAAACCCAGACTTCATTAGAATAGAGCATGAAGAGAGAATGAGATTGTATCAGAGAAATTCATGCATTCGGTCATGAATTTCTCTAATACGTGGATGATCACGCTAACTACACACAGCCAAGGAAGATCCAAATTTGATTTGGCAATCTGCGCATATGTAATTTGATAACAAATTGTTTTAGAGATCTGTATTGTTTGGATCTGAGCGATCATGTTTCTATTGTATAAATATGAGTGATTAGATCCTCAGAAAAGCAAACACCATTACTCTTTTTTATCGATTTGTTGTAAACTCATTTGTTGATTAATATAAAGCTTATGGTTACGGTTCATCTACATGAGTTATTAATTATATGTTTCTAAGAGTTTAGTCTTATACATTTCGCCAAATAACGTTCCTCGAGCTAGGAGGCCCCCCCAAGGAGGATCACACTATTCATTTGCTTAAGCATTATTGGTATTGTGTTTTCATTTATGCAGTTGTGTGATTTCTCAATTTTGTCATTTCTTTTCTACAAATTATTTCATTTATTCTTACACACAAGTAACTAGTATAACATCCATTAGTTGAATAATTGAGTGATGTGATCAAGAGGAACTCTCATGGTGTTAAGTGATCGAGGGAATGTTCTAGCAGTCTAGTATATTGGTGCTTTTACATATTATAATTATTTTTGTGTTCTTATAGCTTTGTTTTTACATTATGTTGTGCCAGACACTACAACCCTCCATTTCTTGAAAATACAATTTCAATTTCCTTTCAAGAAATGGAGCCCCCTTACTTCTGATTTTGAAGAGTACTCCAACATTTTTCTTATTGAGTCCACAATCCCATAATCTAAGTCTTACTTACCTTAAGCTATCATTTGCAAAAAATAAAATAATTGAAAAAAACTATTTTCCAAGCAGGTTTAATAAATTCGACAGAGTTAATTTTAACTCCTACAATGTACATCGGAGGAGTTCCCTTCAACTCCTTTGATTCAAATCAAAGGAGTCGTTTTTAACCTTTCAAATTGAGTTACATCCGGCTCCACACTCTTCCTATGAAATACCTTCCCATCGCAAAAGTTATCTGCAACTCCTACGATTCCATCGGAGGAGTTCCCTCCATTTTTTTAGATATGAGAAGCATACTTTGCAGTAAGTCCTCCGATGTACCTCGGAGGACTTCCCATGAAGTCCACCAATCATAAATGTCAACTACCCACATTAAATGTTAATTAGTTTAACTTTATATATATAGAAATTTCCCCGAATTTTCATTATCCCACTGAGCGTTAAGGAGCAAAAGACTCTGCACTCAAATTAATAGCACGCCAAGGCACCTTCAAGCAATCTTGACCGTCCATGTGGAAAATGAGGCCAGGTAAGTAATCAAACCATCTCTATAATATGGAGTTAAGTTTTTCAATTAAGGTTGGGGCTTGTTTCATTCATTCTAGTTTGTACTCCCTGGGATCCCTAATCGCCCTCAAGATCGTTGCGGCTACTCACTTGACAACCTTAACCCCATGGCTCTATGTTGTCGTCCGTCGAGACCATCGGTTCGAACGAAATCCCTCCCCAAACCAAACCTATCACAAGGGTCTTACATTAATCTGAACCCTGTTATCACCAATGCTACCTCCATTTGGTGCAAGCCCTAATTTCTTCCTAAATTTGGCGTAGTGACAACAATCGAGCTCATCATTATCGACAAGCCTAGGCGATCCAAGCCTTTCCCTTGGCTTGGCCTAAGTCAATGTAAATGAACCAAGTCTCAAATCTCCTTACAAAGTTTTCATTCAACACCCTTACCATCGGCATAGAAAACTTTCCTTAACCCCTTCGATCGCATCGAAGGAGTTTGTATTAACTCCTTCGATCCAATCGGAGGAGTTACCAATAAATTCTTCGATAGTGTATCAAAGACTTTCATATTAACTCGACGATGTGTATCGGAATAGTTCCCATCAACTCCTCCAATGCACATCATAGGTGTTGATATTAATTATGTCGATTTCCTTTAATTCAAAAAACTTCATAGTAACTGCATCGATGGTCATCAAAGAACTTGCACACAACTGTTTTGATTTTCGTCAGAGGAGTAAATATTAAAGCCTCTATTTTTTATTTCAAAACCTTTTAGAAATTTTCTCCCTCAATTGATCACCATACTTGCCATTATCTTATCATCCTTAGATGACAACCCCCTACCCAGTGACAGTTCAAGTGAATCTTCTGATATTTAAAAATTCTCAAGTTAAATTAAAAGGCGTATTATCTATGTCTCTAATATTTGCACTAAAGTGCAGATTTTTCTTGCAGGTCTAAATATGTTCCCATGGAAGAAGATAACGAGTAAGGCACTTGGGACCGAGGCCTTGGGCAGTGGTCAGCAGACTAAAGGAAAACGAGAAGTGATTGAAGCCACATACAATGACACATATGGACTACTGGAAAAGGATGGGGAAACACTAAAGTGGGGAGAGTTGTATCACATGTTTAAGAAGTCTAATTTCTCGACTGATGTCGAAGATTGGGATGAGCTTAAAATATTCAAAAACATCAAAAAGTTTGGCATATTTAGAGTAGAATCCAACCCAGTTGTCTTCCCTTGCACAAACACCATCACTTGGATCTTGAAAAACATAGATGTGAATGGCAGATACGTATGTAACACCAGAAAAAATCCCATAGCCTCGTTCAAGCCAGAGTATCTGGCGAAGATCTATAACATTGGGAAAGGAATTATGAAGTTGGACAACAAACTCCTTAATGAATTTGAATACATTCCCAAAGATTTGTTTCCTAAATGGTACAAGGTCGAAAAACATTTCGAGTACGGACCCAAGGGACAGTATTGTTAGAATATAATGAATGTGCTCATTTTACCATTGACAATATCACTATTATCACCCAACCATAGGCCGAAGCCACCCTCCAAGCACCTTAACCTTGATAGAGAATCATTCCGAAAGCAAACCCTAGGCTATATAGCCAAACAAAGGGTAGCACACCTTTCCCCAAGGATAGCGCATCAACAAGAGTTGATCAGATAGTCCAAACCCTAACCAAGAGATAGTCAAAGCCAAACATGATTTGCTAGCTGCAACAACTGCAATGGCATCTCTCCTCAAACCTGCGCACAAGACTGGGCACTGCAGTGCGCACAAGTTGTTGCTCTACAATTATGAGACTGCCTGCTAGAATGAGAACTGGCCTCTTGTATTTATACTAATTCTGGCTAATTGCCTGGGCCAACTTCTCATTCTGGGTATCTGTTTGTTCAGTATATATTAATTCTTATGTCCGACTTCTTATATGTAGTAGAAAAGGAAATCTGATTGGAGATGTTGTGCTGCTATCTGTGGACATGTTGATCATCATCATGGTCTAGATCATTGTCTTCATTGCAGGCCATGAGACATGATCTCCTCTAGTTACCCCTAGGCATGGGGTGGTAACATCTGGTTTTAACATGGGTACAGGTGTTCACCGTAAAGCATATCAGAACCTCAACATCTCTGGTTGTCCAAGACCTAGAATCCTGCACCCACTTCTAACAATACTAACACTTTATAAGTATAGGTCGATGAATGTCATCCACCAGGGTTAGTAGTAAATCAAAAAATCATGTTGTAAAGAAAAAGTTCACTACAACTATACACAATAAAGTAATGATGAACAATGCAAGTTCCTAACATGAATGCACAATATACAAATGAAAATGCAAAGTATATGCAAGAGAATGCAAGACTACACTATCATGGATGCATGATACAATCATATATATATAAATGCAATGGAAGATGCAAATTCCATACCTAACCTACACCACATGACAAAGGTCAGGTTCCTTCAGAAAAGTTGGGTTTGAGAAGGTATCCATTAATGAGTAACGATAGCTTCTCTCCCTCAAGTGTCACTGAGATAACGGAGCTAGTACCAACCTCACTCTCAATTCGGTAGGGCCCAATCCACAAGTTTTCAAACATATTTTGCATTCATGGTTTCTCCTTCCTCTTGTCCCACATCGATACATGGTCGCCCTCCTTGAAATTCCTTTGTCTTGCTTTCTGATAAAATGTTCCATTACTCTTCTCTTGGTTATGTGCCATTTGATCCAATGTGTTCCTCGTGGATTCATCCAGTTCCATCAGATGGTCAATCCTTCCTTGCAAAGCCTCCTTATCAATCATAGACTATTGTATGAACTAGAGGGTAGGAATTTGAAGGTTGACGTGGAGTTTGGCTTCCAATCCATACACCAACTCAAATGGGGTTTTTCCTGTGGAATTCTTGGTTCTGATACCATCTCGCCAAAAAGCGCACCTGATCTTACTATCCTAAGCCTTCTTATTTTCTCCTACAATCTTCTCGAAAATATTCATCAGATTCTTATTGCCAGATTCTACCATTCCATTTCTTTAGGGATAGTAGTTGGAAGAGTGAGATATGATGATCCCATAAAAAAGAAGTTTTATAAATCAAGGGAGAAAAATCCTTTTCATTGTCAGTAGTGATTTTGGTAGGGGCACCAACCTTATTATTAATCTATCCTCAAGAAAACCCATGACAACTTCCTCGGTTTCCTTTTTCTTTGGGATGGCTTCTATCCACCTAGTGAAATAGTTTGTAGCATTCAAGACCCAACAACATCCATTGTTGGATTTTTCCTTAAATTCACCAATGAAATATAAACCCCATTATTGAAAAGGAGCCTCAACAATGATTGGATTCAAAGGAAATGCAAGAAATCACTACATTCCTGTGAAGAATTGACAAGGCTGGAAGGACATGACATATCGATGGGTATCAGTGAACAATGTAGGCAAGTAATATATAGCTCTTACAATATTATGAGCAGTGGTGCAGGCAACAAAGTGACTAACTCAATATCCTGAATAGATTCCTTAATCAGTTGGTCGGATTCATCTTTGTTCATACATATAAGGATAATTCCATCAAGGTTCTTCCAACTAAGACCATCTTGGGTTAAAAAATATTTCATAGCTTTCAGATTCAATGCTCTCCTCTTGTCACCTACCAAGTGGATGAAAGGTTCTTCAAGTAATAGACAATGTCAGTATACCAGTCATCATGTTCCAACTAACTCACTATTACGTTAATTTGGTCATTATCTCCCATTTGTATGGATTCCCCATTACTCTCGGTCAATATCTTGGCTAAACCTTGTCCCTTGATAATATTAGTGGGTTTGATCTCTAAGTCATATTCCTGAATCTTTGACACCCACTTCCCCCTAGTTCCAAGACAATCTTGTTTGGAGAGGATGTCTTTGACAGCAGGGTATGGCACATATACCTTGATTTTATTACAACCAACATAGCTCATAAAGTGATCAAGGGACTTGACAAGGGCATAGGCAATCATTATCCCATTTGAAGGTGACATCCTTTCTTAGAAAAGCATTCATTGGTTTAACCTTCTCGACAAAGTTTGGGATAAATCTTCTTTTAAAGTTGATCTTGACAAGGAATGATTGCAAGGATTTCTTGTTAGTAGGTGGATGGATGTTCTTAATAGATTTGATTCTTTCAGGATTTATGGATATACCTTCTTCTAAAACCACATGTCGTAATAAATTTCCTTTTTCAATACCGAATATATATTTCTTGGGGTTAAGGGAGATGTCATATTTCCTACAACGCTCAAATATCGTCCCAAGGTGTGAAATATGTGCATTTCTTTCCTTAGAAACAACTATCAAATCATATTGGTATATCTCTATGATTTTTCATATCAGATCCTAGAAGGCAAAATCCATTGCTCCTTGGAAATTAGACATGGCGTTCATAATGCCAAAGGGCATTCTCAAGTACAAGAAGGTTCCCCAAGGGGTGATGAATGTAGGCTTAATTCGATCCTCCTCCATAAATAAGACTTGGTTGTATCCTTAAAAACCATCCAACATCAACATCATTCCGACGCTAGTGACTATTTGTAACAAATGTTCCATGTTACGAAAAGGATAGTTGTCCTTAAGTGACAATTGGTTGAGATTCCTAAATTTGAAATACAGTCTAATGTCTCCATTCTTCTTTTGGATAACCACCAAGTTAGACATCCAAGAAAAATACCTAATGGGGGCTACGATCCCAACGTCAACTATATTTTGAAGCTCCTTTTGAATTTTAGGGGATAGCTTGGGTTTAATGTGCCTCAACTTATGTATGAATGGTTTGGATCCTCTTGTAAGAGGGATGGATTTTGAATAATATCACCTCTATAGGCATTCATATCATCATAAGTCCAAGAAAATATCTCCTTAAATTCTCAAATAATATCTAGTATACCATCTCTCTCAGCCTTGGTAGTTCCCTTTCCTATATTTACCATTCTTGGCTCATTCTTCGAGCCTAGATTGAACTCAAAGGCTTTGTCAAATTGGTCTACTACAAGCTTCCCCTTATACATGTCATGTTTGTAAAACATTCTTTCTAAGGGGACACACCCCTTTGGGAGAGTGTCATTAGGAAATTTTATAACTTCTAAGTTCATGGAGTCAGCCAAAATAATTATTTGGGATACAGTGAAATCCTTACTACTCTGCAGGAATCTAAGTATTTGGGAAGCATCATCAAAAACTTGCCAATGTTCTAGGTTATCAGGGATAGATGGCCTAAACACAACTTCCATTTTGCATAAGTCCTGAAGGACCTCCCCATAAGGTTGCAGGGTGGAGACAGAGACAACTAAAGCATCAACTACATATTTCTTCTCTCTGGGGACGACATTTATTGAAAAAACATCAAAGAGTTCTATAGTGTCTCGCACTGAGTCCCTATATTTTCTCAACCTTTCAATTTTTGCAAAAAAAATCAGTTTTACTTGAGAGACAACCATATCATAATCCCATGTGACTTTCAAGCATTTGATATTCCTATTAAGTGCCAATTTGATTCCTATGAGTAAGGATTTGTATTCATCAATGTTGTTTGTACAATCATACTCAAGCCTATATGAGAAAAAGGTAGCCTCTTCAGAGTGTGTTATGAGGACAATTCTAGCTCTAGATCTAGAGTTAGAGTGCTCACCATCAAACTCCAAAATCCATATGCCACTAGTGCCCTCAAATTTCTCTATCCGAAGCATGGGATCAATAGCATAAGAACTTCCTTTATTTTCATCCATATACATTATCTCATCCATGGGACTTTGGGGTGTTTCAACTTGGTATCACACAACAGGCTTTCTATAAAGGGCGAAAAACCCTCCCTCATGGTGAGGGATATTAGTGTATGATAGGTACATTTGAAGGCTACCTATGAGGGTTTTATCCCATTCTCTAGATAACGACATTCCCCAAACATCAAATATATCAATTACTACAACATCCATA
>SNQJ01S0188656.1:0-18317 GCA_010110895.2 Picea sitchensis
TGGATGTTTCCCCGTAGGGGTTTTACCACGTGAAAACATCGGTGTGTTGATATTTGATCTGGTTATGTGAGTGGTTACTTAAGGTGCTCATCCTCTGTTGGAATACCTGTGTTGTCGAACACTTTTCATGTCCTCTAATCCTTTCATCTCTCGAAGGAGAAGAGGGTTGTCCCCTAAATCTACTCCTATTTTTGAAATAGGAAGGAGGAAAATTGTCTTATCAACACAAGAAAGTTCTCTTAGGAGAAATTTATTTGATTCTTCCAATTCTCCCTTATCACCCATACCTATCACCTTCAACATGACATTTGAGGGTAGTGTTAGTGGTACCAGAGGTGCCTCCTTCTCGCAACATTCTGCTTCATTAGTAATTGGTAGTATCTATAGTCATCAAATCCCTATTCAATCTACTGCCAATCTTGATAAAGTCATAAATAAATATGGACTTTTCCAATTTGAAGAATATGCTACGACCACCTTGTTAGCACTCTGTAAATTTTGTCCCCCTGATAGACAAACGACAGAGGTAATTGTTTCAACCATCTTTAGAGCTGAGGCACTAGCCTGCTCAACTCATAGAGGGCTCTCTCGTGTCACTTGATATTTCTTTGGAAATCAATGGATAAATTTGGTTTGGTTTGGGGTTTTTTTATAAGGTTGTTAGACAGGAAGAGGAGGGACACTCAGGGTTATGGAGTCAAAATTCTGAAAGTGAATGAAAGAAATGACCAACCGGTAGAAATCTCTAGAGGATAAAGGTTAAATGAGGCGATGAATCTAAGTTATAAATTGAATTTAAGCAGAGTGTAGGAAGAAGGAGAAAACAAATAACTGCATCAAAGCATTACTGAAATGAATTATGAATTAGTTAAGAATAAATTCACATAGTTTAAAAGTCTTAAGCCGAGAGCATCACAAGATGAATTCTGAGCTTTTAACTATCCAATTTAAACAAAAGATAGTGCAAATGGAAATAAAGAACATAGGAAATACATACAATGAGAGAAGACAAAACTCATATCACCACCATTAGAATATTTTCATAGAGACTTCAAAATCTTCTGCATATATATTCAATTCAACTCCATAAAATTACAATGTAGTTCAAACAACCAAAAAGGTGCCCTTGCACTTCTGCCAAAATTAATTCATTCAAAACTCCTAGTACTTATACAGTTCGATTACAATGCTTGAAACTGAAGTGTTTCAATTTCTAAAACTGACTAAAATGATTACAAGCCAACAGTTTCAGTAGGCGAACCAATTTACAATGATTTAAACAAAAACGTTTCATAAACTAGGGACAGATCTCTCTGACTTCTTGGCTTCCTCTGCACCATCTGTCTTGCTCTGATATTCTGTCGAACTTGCCAGTTTGTTGACACTTGGATATTACTTACTGGTCCCTGGAAAACAACATTTGTTCTGCCCAGCCACACGATCTCCTTCCACTGTGAGTTAGAAGGAATCTCGTAATCCATCATTTCCTTTATCAGAATATCCATATCAATGAAAGTAGCGTAATACATAGTTGGGAGCCCGGTCTTAACTATCTTAAATTGATTCAAAATCTCAAAGTCTATGGCCAAATATCCCACCAAACTAGATCCCTTCAGGTTCTCTTCCAGGCCTTCAAATTTTGAATGATCCATCCTGCACTGAGTGAGGAGAGAATTGTATTCCTATTGATCATATAATTTCCCTTTACCATCCCAAAATGGTGGGAGGCCCTTGATAAACACTTGTTCAAATGTATCCTTAAACTCTTGTATACGATGTTCCATTTGCACAGCTTTGGTTTGAACCGACTTGAGCAAATTGTGCTTAGTGATGATCCTCCTGGCCCAAATGATCAATGCAGTTCTGTCTTTTACCCCAATGGTCTAAAGATCAATAGTGGGCACAAAATTTATCAAATTAATAGCGTTCTGGACCCATTCCAAGGGATTTTTCGCCAGTGTCTCATTAACAATAGTACATCTGCTTCGGGCAGTGATAGCCATATTGTCTTTGTCATTTATAAAATTCATATAAACACTGAACTTAGCAGCTTCAATAGAAAAAACATCTCAGATTACATGTTTATCTCCTTACAACAGTGCTTTTCCCTTCAACCTCATCTTCAGCTTGTTCACCCTTTCTTGCAAATCTTGATTCTCCTTTTGGAATTGGGCCATCTTTTCATCCTTCATTTTCATCTCTTGTTGCATATTTTCTATGAGCTCCTTAAGGCCCTTGATCTCTCCTATATTTAAGATTATTTGGGACACCTGAACCAATCCATCAGTGCTTGATCCAGTTTCTGTAGTAGAAGGTACAATAGCCACCATGTTTGATTTTGCTTCCTGTCCTTGTGACCAACTTTATTTTTCCTTTTCCAGCTGCAATACTTTGGCTTTGTAATTTAGTGCATCCTATCTGAATGTCTCCTTTTCTTGATCTAATGTAGCTAGATCTATTGTCTGTGGATGTTCTGTGGCAGACATATTCAACTTCTTCTTCATCCTTTGGATCATCTTCTCTTTCTCATCTAAATAAAATTTTACCCCTTGAGGGCCTTCAGATTCCATTACTTTGGCATGGGTCTGTCAGGCTTTATTGTATGCTTTCTCCTGGGTTGTTAGTATTGAAACCCTCAGACTTAGACTCGGGTAGTCTGAATATAGCATGTCACTAGCGTTTCTGTGGAACTTTACCTTGTCCGGGGCACCAATATTTTCATAATGCAGCTTGAATTTAGACACTTTATCCTCATCTGCCACCGCTATGTTAAAAGTCTTTATTTCTACATCCCTGACTGAGAATAGGTAAAACTTGTGCTGGGAGATTCTTTCTACCTCGAGTAACAAATATCTTATTTCACTATTGACCATATATCCTTTCACAGCATACATATTCGCTATATCTTCTTTGGATTGGTTGATTGCCCCAAGTGTCTTGCTAAAGACATGTTTCTTGTTGTTGAAATCCCTTGAGTTGCTTTCACTCTGTGGAATTCTCTTTGTATTAGATTCTTCGTTTGTGGTTCTTCTCTCCACCATTTCCATTCTCATTTTCTCCTTAGGTTCTTCCTCCTCTAGGTTTACTATATGTGGGGATTGTGTGATCTTCACCTTCTTGAGAACATTTTGCTGACCACTGGTGGCCAAGGCCTATGAACTGGTCCTCTTGTTATAAATACTCATCTTGGGGGATTTAATAATCAATATTGGAGAAGTTTTATGTTTATGGATCCTCTGAGGGGATGACTCTATTTTTTGTGTATGATCAGGTTGCAAAGTGACTTCCATATCTGCACAAGTTTCTAGATTTTCCAGTTTATCAAATCCTCTGACATGCGCATGTTCTTAGGGGCCTTGTCTGCTCCTCAGTCTTCTCTTAGATATGACTTGATGTGGATCATATTTCCTCCCTTGTAACTATGCAAACCCAAATTGATTGAGCTTGGCCTGGATCTGAGGCAAACAGGATCTAGTCTTTACCATAAAGGGTCCTATTATGAAGGGAAACTTTAAGTTAGATGCTTTGTGCATCTTCAGAAATTTCTTTGTCTCTGAAATAATCCTTTGTCTGATGAACTCTAGGGAAAAGACTCTGTGAGTAAAGAAGACCGGTAAAAGGTAAGGTCCCTCTTGATAACCATATACCCAAATTACAGTAGAATTCATGAACAACATCCAATCTCCTACCCGATTCTATGGATTGGGTTGTAAAGAGCTTTCCATTTCTTCCGAAAACCTTGGCAGGCCCGTGCTAAAGATTAGGCTATAAACCCTGGACATGATCTTATTTATAGAAATAAACATTGTGATCCTTTTGCATTTAGTTGATATGAATGCATCTTCAGGGAATTATGTCTTACCTGTTTCCAGGAACATTCTCAGCAAATGCGTGTAATACCTTAAGTGTCTCAGTGACTGGAAATTTACCAATTGATTAGGTACATTATCGGCGATGAAATCTTCAAAGATGATACGGACTAACTGACTGGACTTTGACTGAAAAAAGATCAAAAGGAAACCCAAAATGACCTCTACTACAAACTTGTTGTTATCCAATCCTAGAATTTGACTAAGTATGGAGCAGGCCCACTGGACCTCAATAACCATGACGCTTACACCGATAGGTAACGACAGACTCTCAGAATGATGTTTGGGTTTAACAATGGTCTGTAAAAATAGGGTTTTCACTTCGGGGGGACATTTTTTGTAGATTGTTATTAGTTTCTCTTCCTCAAAGGGCCCTAACACTATAGGAGAAGACTCTGGTATACTAAGGGCATGTCGAATTGATGGGCTATTTATTTTACATAAGACCTCTTACCCTAACTTATTCAAAATGATTTTTTCTTCTTGCGAATATTGTTCCGCACACCATCTTATGAACTCTGGGAAAGGGAAAGCGACTTCGATGGAATAAGGGGTAATGGAGGCTTGGGCCGCTTCGAGGAAGGGTATTTGTTTTCCGACATTGTCTAACAAATTGGCGCTGGATACGAAAATGGGTGAGACTGTTATTTCTGTGTCAAATACATCGAAGTCCCTGTCAACTAGGGCTTCTTCTTTAGAGGTGGGGTCTTGCTCTATTACATATAAAATGACAGGATTCATGGCCATGATGAAAAATACTTGTGAATCAGTGGAGAATGTGCGAGACTAGTTCATTGTTGATCTTCAGTTTTGAATTGAGCCTTTGCACCAATTTTCAAACATTTGAATGATTTGAAATATCATAAATAATGACCGGGGCCCTCCTTTTATACGCGCTTTTAGATATCGGGGGTGAGACAAAACGGTTTTGGGTAGACTAATTTTCACCACGATATGCCTCTGGTGGTGCCACGTGTACGCAAGGTGAAACCATGGTATTTTCCGTGGCCTGCCCTCGAGTGATTAACCTTCACACTATTTCCTCACCTGATATGTATCTTGACTATCGATCTGGGTTGTTTAAGATCTGTGGCCCGCCGAGCCCCATCAACTTTTGTGCCTCTGCTATATTGGCCCTTCTCCGCTAGTTGTGACCCGATCTTCCAAATTTATCTCATCTCCACACTGCTCTGGCCCTTTTCTAAATCTGAAACTTGGATCCTATCTTAGAATTCTTATGGTGATAACATAGGCTCCAACTGGGGATGTTATCCTCCCTGTGAGGTGGAAAATAATTGTAGAACAAGTGCCTATCCATTTGGTTGTGATATGAACCTGCTGGTCTTTATTAAAAAACTCAAAATCGACTCAGCATAGCTCAGGGACTTCGCCTTGGGCTTCAACTATGCTTCTTTTATTCCAACTTCTTTATGCGAAAAGAAAACGTAAAAATGATTATGTACAATGAATGGGAGGGGTGATGATTTTTTAAACAATGTAATGCTTGAGGAACTTGCGATTAACATTCCCTCCTCCAACGATATCTCTATTATCCTCATGTAGTATGTAGGCATTACCTCCATGGTATGATGCAATCTTGAACGGTCCCAACTAGAGATGGTCAAACTTCCCGTGCTTTCCCTTTTCTTTGTTTCTGGCATCCCATTTTAGTACCAAGTCTCCTAGTTTGAAATTATCCATCTTGGTGTGTCTGTCGAAAGCCTCTTTGATCTTGTCTTGGTACAGCTTGGCATTATGGAAAGCCTTTTCCCTGGTCTATTGTACGTTGATTAGTTCATCATCTCTTCTCTGATTTGTGTCTGTTTCCGCTTCCTGCTCTTGTAACAACATCATCACTGGCAATCCCAATGCAGTAGGAAAAATTTCCTCTATACCATAAACGATATGGAGAGGGGATGTGGATATGGCTCTCTTTGGGGATATTCTGTCAACCCATAATGCATGGATGATATTTTTGTGCCAGGCCTTTGTTTTACTAAACTCAGGAGGATCCTGTAGATTTTTCAACACAAAGACGATGTCTGCATACCATGTGGAATTGAGAAATTTCTGGGATATTTGTGGAGTCGCCTTCTCCTCTTCTGCAACCTCTGACGGGTCTGCAATGAAATTTATTCCTAACAGTTCACAATTGGTTTGTGCCATTAGCTTATCCAACCCTTGTCCCTTGATCAAATTTGTGGGTTTGATTTCAAGATCATATTCTAACAGCACCATAATCCATTTTCCCCTCTTTCCTTCAGGATTAGGCTAGGTTAAGATGTCTTTCACTAAGCTGTTGGGTACATAAATAGTAGTATGGGAATGTAGGATGTAAACTCTGAATTCTTTCAAGGCCTTGACTAAAGCATATGCTTTCTTCTCCATGATGTCATACTTCAAAGGAGAATCCTTCAATGTCTTGATGTAATACACTATGGGCTTCTCAAAATTGTGTTCATCTTTTTGGAGTAAAACACCAATCATTGTGTGTTCTAAAGCAAAAGAGAGCATTATGAAATCTTTTTCAAAATTAGGATTGGCCAGTATAGGGGCCTTGGTCAGTGCCACCTTGATGTCTTCAAAATATTTTCTAGCCTCAGGAATCCATTTTATTTCATTTCACTTCTTGAGCATGTTGGTAATATGTTTTATGATTTCAGCCAAATTAGGGATGAATCTTCTTAGAAAGTTCGCTTTGCCCAAGAAAGATTGTACCTCCTTTTTACTTCTGGGTATGCCAATTTTTAAGATCCCCTCAACTCTATTGGGGTCTACCTTTATCCCTTCTTTCAAAATAATATGACCCAACATCTTTCATTCTTCCATGGAAAAATTTGACTTCTTAGGATTCAATGATATACCAAACTTTCTACATTTTCGAAACGCCCTTCTAAGATGCTTGAGGTTTTCCTCATCTGAGGCAGAATACACAGTGATGTCATCAAGGCAGATAACAATGAATTTGTCTTTTTCATCAGCAAAAGCTATGTCCATAGCTTTTTGCAATGTCGACCATGCACTCATAAGCCCAAAAGGCATCTTGGCATACATGAGTGTTCCCCATGGTGTGGTAAACATTGTCTTTTCCTGATCTTCAGGGTGCACCATAATCTGATTGTATCCAGAGAAGCCATCTAACATTGACATCTTCTGAGAGCCCACCACCCTCTGTAAAATATGATCCATTTTAGGCAATGGGTAGTTGTCTTTTAGAGACACCTTGTTCAGATTCCTGAAATCCACACACAAACTAATTTCTCCACTCTTTTTTTTTACTGGCACCAGATTTTCCACCCATTTGGAAAATCTCAGGGACACTATGATTTTGGCTTCAAATAGTTTCTTTACTTCTTTCTCTATCAAGGGTAACAACAAAGGGGTTATCCTTCTCAATTTATGTTTGAATGGTTTGTGATATTAGTTTATTGGGATAACATGTTGGATTATACTGGTATCATAAACTTTTAGATCATCATAGCTCCAGGCAAAAACATCAGGGAATTCTTTCATTAATTTGACATACCTATCTTTGACTTCAGGGTTGAGCTTTCTAGACAGCTTAACGATCTTTGGATCCTCTGGAGTCCAAATATTTCAATCTTCCACATCTCCTTCATTTACTGTAATCTTTGGACTTCTGGACATGTCATTATTATCAAAACAATTCTCCAATGGGACCAGATCCTTGGGAATGATGTTTATTTTTAGTTGAATGATATCTTTGTCTGCAATTTGATTGTCAAAATACCCCTCCTTTGTGAAAGCAGTTGCATCCACCTCATCATCACAGTATTCATCATCAATGTTCAAATTCTCGAATTCATTCTCCATCTTGAGGGAGCTTTCTATCTGTTTGTCATTTTCTAAAACCTACCAGTGCTTCATATTTTCTGGTACTTTTGCCCTGAACTTGACCTCAACCTTGTAGCTTTTGTCAGGGAAAATTGGAACTGTGAAAACTACTGCTGAAGTATCCAAGGCATCATCAACCTGATTATGTTCTCTTGGAATTGTTGAAAGATTACATTCTGGAAATTTCTCAAGGAAGTCTAGTACCAGATTCCTATAAGCCCTCAATCTGGGATGTTTTTCTTGGCATATGCCTTTGATTTGACTTATAATTAGCTCAGAGTCTCCATGTACAACAATTATTTTGGCACCCAATTCTTCCAAAACTTTCAACCCCAATATTAATGCTTCATATTCGGCCATGTTACTTGTGCATTCAAAAACAAGTTTGTAAGAACATAATTTTGAGTCTCCTTTGGGGTGATTGATCCATACGCCAACTCCAGCTCCCTCTTTGCAGGCAGATCCATCGAAATTCATTTTCCATATCTAATCCTATGCATCATCTTGTTGCTTTAAAAATTTCTCGATCTGCTGGTCAGACTTCTCTTTGTCATCCATAACGATTTATGTTTCCTTTCCTTCGGAACACAGGTCATTGAAGAAAATGGAAGACCCCAACTCAATTTCCATTGAATAGATAGGATGATTGCTAGGTTTTGATTTGTTGTTGACCATGTACTTAATCAAAACCTCTTTGTACAATCTTTTGTCTTGACCAAAGACAGGGATAGTGGCGTATGACATGTCCATCTGGAGAGTTCCCTTCAATTTTTCATCCCATGACCTCGACAACAACATGCCAAATTTTGGAGTGATATCGACAACCACTACATCCATAACCATGTTCTTTGTTCGGATTTGTGCCAAAGACACCACCAGATATTTGATCATGCCAAGGCTTTTCACCTTTCTTGAATCGAAAGAAAATAGATCTTTATAAGGCCTTGTGATGTCCAGGCCCAAGTGGTCCATGACCACTTTGGGCATCAGGTTGTGAGATGCTCCAGAATCTAACATAGCATTGTGCAGAGTCATATCATGGATTTTCAGACTGGCATAAAAAGGGGGAACTTCTTTAGTATCACTATTTTCCTCCATGTGTGGGCCAAATAAAATGGCTGGGTGATCATCTTGTATATTCAAGGTGTCAGAATTATGTTCCATTTTCATCATTTTGATGATCTTATTTCTATACTCAGTGTTTTTTATTAATTCATTGAAAGGTACAGAAATTTTAATCTTGGCCATGTCACTTTAAAAATTAAAGGAGGATGATGTTTTCTCTACCTCTTTCGTGACCGTTTCTTTTCTTGCCTCCAATATTATCTTCTGGGGTTCTTATTTATGCTTTCCTTTGTCCACAGTACCCTTTGCAGCTGAGTCCTTTGCAGAAAAATATTTTTTGGGCTGACTTGAAGAAGGTATGTTACTCTGCACTTCTTTGGTGGGGTTTCCCTTTAGAGGGTTTGGGGGTACTTTTTGATTTATAAGATTATATTGTCTTTGGAATTTCATGATATCATTTCCCAATCCTGTCTGGTAATCTTCCATTTCTACCGATATCCTTTCCTCCTCATCTTGCAAAAAGATGTCACTTGCATCCATGAACTGGTCATGTTCTTCTTTAGTCAAAAACACCTATGTTTATTTATCATCACAACAATTCATGTTGTCTTCAAAATACCCATCATAATCCTCATTCACATAATTATTTTGGAAAGGAGGCCTTATTTGTTGTTCTCCCTGATTCCCTTGGTTTCCCTGATTCACATTATCTGCTTGACTCACCTGATTTCTTGGTTCTCTTTGTCTAATTTGTGGGATTTTTGGTCTCCTCAGATTTCTGCGTGCACCATCAGCATGTTCTCTGGGGTTGGATCTATTACCCAGGGCCATTCTCTCCATCATTATTTCCATGTTTCTCATCATTGCTTCAAACCTTTCTTCTGATGTTTTTGATGTTGAAGGCTGTGATTTATCCTGAGTTTTGTTTTGTCCCTACCAGAGTTAGCTTTTATCTTTCCCGAAGCCATTAGGTTCACTTCAACTTCTATAGAATCGGTCATTGTATCATCCAATGTAGCAGATATTCATTCTCTTAATAACAAAGGAATTTTTTTTTTCAAAAGAATCAGCATATCTAAGCTGAGAAACTTTTTTTGGGGGGGGGTTACCTCAGCAGGAATCAAATTGTAGACCTTCATGAATCTAGCTAAAAACTCTTGTATTGTTTCGTCAGGTGATCTCCTCATGTTGTTGTACTAGGTCAACAACTGAAGGGGATTTTTCTTCTCTCCCCATTTTGCAAGGAAGCTAGTTTCAAAGGCTTTGAAATCTACGATACTAGCTGGTGGAAGGGCTTTGAACCAATTCCTCGCTTCTCCTGCAATACTTTGTGTAAACAACCTCATTTTCACATCTTCTAAGTCCACTCCTCCCAATTCTATGAAATCATTAAACCAGTCTAGATGTTTTTGGGCTGATATGTTGCCTTCAACATCATATAGTTTGATCCTTAGGTTATAATCTTGAGGTAAATCATGCAGTTGAGAAGGCAATATGAGGGGAGAAAATCTAGCTTCCATGGCTAATGTGAGGGGTTGGAGTGGATGCTGATTTTGAGTGGGGATCACTATAGGCCCGGAAGATGTGGCTAAAATCATATCTTGGAATATCTTTTCATCAAAGATGGTCTCGCTTAAACAAGATTTGTATTTAGTTCTGAATAGAGCTTGCTCAAATTTTACATCAAACTCAAGGTCCTTAATGCTCGTTATTTCATCCTTGGGTAAGGACAGATATCGATCTGGATGCAACATTAGGGTTACTAGATTTTCTTTTCTTTTATGTACAAGCTTTTCGAGGTCAGACACAAGGATTGCAGCTTATGGGTCTAGGTTGCTCCCGGTGTGAATTCTCTTGGGAGCCAGGATTTCTATATCACATTGTTTGGTGCAACTGGTCTCTTGGTAACGGAGTCACCAGGGAAAAAATAATATCATCCAATAAGGTATTTGATCCATTGTCACCCTAAGGGATCAAACTAAAGTTTTAAGTCATTTTTCCCAGGGAATATTTTTCAATTCCATCCCCTACAGCGGTGCCAGAATGTTAGCACTTTGTAAATTTTTTTCGGCTGGTAGAAAAACGACAGAGGTAACTGTTTCAACCGGCTTTAGAGCTGAGGCACTAGTCTTCTCAAATCAGAGAGTGCTCTCTCGTGTCACTTGATATTTCTTTTGAAATCGGTGTCCAGATTTGGTTTGTTTTGGGGGTTTTTTATAAGGTTGTTGGCAAGGAAGAGGAGGGACACTCGGGGCTATGGAGTCAAAATTCTAAAAGTGAATGAAAGCAATGACCAATCAATAGAACTCTCCAGAGGATAAAGGCTAAATGAGGTGATGAATCTGAGTTATAAATTGAATTTAAGCAGAGTGTAGGAAGAAGGAGAAAACATATAACTGCATCAGAGCATTACTAAAATGAATTCTAAATTAGTTAAGAAGAAATTCACACAATTTAAATTACTTAAGCTGAGAGCATCACAAGATGAATTATGAGATTTTAACTATCCAATTTAAACAGAAGACAGTGCAAATGGAAATAAAGAACATAGGAAATACATACGATGAGAGAAGACAAAAATCATATCACCGCCATTAGAATCTTTTCATAGAAACTTCAAAATCTTCTACATATGTATCCAATTCAGCTCCAGAAAATTACAATGTAATTCAAACAACCAAAAAGGCGCCCTTGCACTTTTGCCAACATTAATTCATTCAAAACTCCTAGTACTTATACAGTTCGATTACAATGGTTGAAATTGAAGCGTTTCAATTTCTAAAACTGACTAAAATGATTACAAGCTAATGGTTTCGGTAGGTGAACCAATTTACAATGATTTAAACAAAAATGTTTCATAAACTAGGGACGGATCTCTCTGACTGCTCGACTTCCTCTGAGCCATCTGTCTTGCTCTGGTCTTTTGTTGAAATTTCCAGTATGGTAACGCCTGGAGATTACTTACTAGTCCCTGGAAAAATCCACTTCGTTCTTCCTAGCTGCACGATCTCCTTCCACTATTATTTAGAAGGAATCTTGTAATCAATCATTTCCTTTATTAGAATCTCCGGATCAATGCAAGTAGTGTAAGACACAGTTGGCAACCTAGTCTTAATTGTCTTAAATTGATTCAAAATCTCAAAGTTCGTGGCCAAATATCCCACCAAACTGGGTCCCTTCAGGTTCTCTTCCAGGCCTTCAAATTTTGAATGATCCATCCTACACTGAGTGAGGAGAGAATTATATTCCTCTTGATCATATAATTTCCCTTTACCATCCAAAAATGGTGGGAGGCCCTTGATAAACAATTGTTCAAATGAATCCTTAAACTCGTGTATACTATGTTCCATTTGCACAGCTTTGGTTTGAACCGACTTGAGAAAATTGTGCTTAGCGATGATCCTTCTGGCCCAAATGATCAGTGCAGTTTTGTCTTTTACCCCAATGGTCTGAAGATCAGCAGTGGGCACCGAATTTACCAAATTAATAGTTTTTTGGGCCCATTCCAAGGGCTTTTTCACCAGTGTCTCATTAACAATAGTACACCTGCTTCGGGCAGTGATAGCCATATTGTCTTTCTCATTTATAAAATTCATATAAACCCTGAACTTAGCATCTTCAGCAAAAACAACATCCCAAATTACATGTTTATCTCCTTGCAACAGTGCTTCTCCCTTCAACCTCGTCTTCAGCTTGTTCACCTTGTTAGCACTTTGTAAATTTTGTCCAGCTGAATAGACAAATGACAGAGGTAACTGTTTCAACCATATTTAGAGCTGAGGCACTAGCCTACTCAACTCAGAGAGGGATCTCTGATTTCACTTGATATAGCTATGGAAATCGTTGGCTAGATTTGGTTTGTGTTGGGGGTTTTTAATCAAATGACAGGAAAAGGAGATAACATTTGGACTATGGGGTCTGAAATAAATAGAACACATTATCAAACCTGAGAACTATTCAAAGGAAAAGGCTAAATCAGGTAGTGAGGCTGAGTTTATATCTGAAAATTTAGCATGACATCAAAGGAAAAAGAAACACATAACTACATCAGAGCATTGCGGAAATGAATTATGAATAAGTTAAAGAAGAGAGAAACATAGTCTAAGGTGCTAAGCCAAGAGCATTAAATAATGGATTTTGGGCTTCTAAATCTCCAATTTAGAAAGAAAGAAGTGTAAATGAAATATATTCTTACATGAAATACATATTATGACTAGAAAACAAGACTCATATCATTGCCAGTTAGAATCTTTTCATAAACAATCCAAAATCTACCTCTGCATTTATATATTCATTCTAGCTCCAAAATTTTACAAAAGCCTTCCTGCACAGAGGGCAGGATCATCTTTCTCCATTCTTTTCTATATCCTTGAACTAATATATATAGAGGAATTTCTTGTGGAATTCAAAAAGTTCAGACTTCTCATAATTCTAAAATTAGAGATGAGTTACAAGGAGGAATGATTTATAATAATCATTATCCTACTTTAAAGGGACCGTTAGGAACAGGTTCATCATATCTAGACCCTTTTCTTCGACCTCCATTTGTCCAAAACATGTTGAGATGTACTTATTCCAGTCTGAGAATTTATTTCGTCTCAACGATCTCCTTCTTTAGACTGACCAACCAAGCCGGTTGATTCTCCCCAACGCTTTCAGCCGTTTCGGCCATGTTTTCTGTCTTCTGTCATTTTCTCTGTTTCTTTTTCACAGCTGGCTTGTTGATGATTAGGTCCTTCATGATGGGATTTATCCTAACTCCTAATCCTAGGTCCATAGCAGGCTCTGTATGGAATTTAGTTGCTAATATATGTGCAATTTCCTTTTGCATCTTACCAGTAGATAAGCCCGCCATGTTACTCGAATGACCTATTTGACTAGATATGGATTGATTGGCCTTGTCCATGTATTCCAGTATCATGGAAACCTAAATGATCCTTTCAGAAATTAGAGAGTCAATCTTACGGATGAGATGATACCCTCAAATTTGAGAATCGGTAGTTATAGAATTCCAATCATGAATCACTGACAAAGTCACTTATAGGTACGTTGGTTTACCACTCTTGGATAATCCATTTCAAATGATTAGATTTTGATTTCGTTGTATGGAAGTGTTCACCTGACATCATACGGTTGTGAAGTACCTAACGAGTGAAGCGGGGTGATTCCGACCAGTCGTCACCCATCCCACGAGTGGTTGATTTGACATATTGAAACATGTGACATCGGGGCTTTGGCGGAAGTGGTTTTAGGGAAGCCGCCTTTCACCCCAATGTATCTCTGAAGGTGTTGCGCATCCATTTTAAAAACCACAATGGTTTTCCCCAATCCGTCCTTACATGATTAAGTCTCGTGCAAGTTCACCGCCCAATATGGCCTCCAGCCGTTGATCTGGGTTGTTTTATAATCGAAGGTCTGTCGAGCTATGACTTTTGCGCCTCTGCTATATTTGTCCATACACCGCCAGATATGTCTTGGTCCTCTAAATTATCAATTATCCAAACTATCATGCTTCTGCGACGATGTAGCTCTTGCAAAATTTCCGAGACTTGGATCCTGTCTGAAAATTGTTATGGTGATAACACACCCTTTCTTGCAAATCTTGATTCTCTTTTTGGAATTGGGCCATCTTTTCATCCTTCATTTTCATCTCTTGTTGCAGCTTTTCTATGACCTCCTTAAGGCCCTTTATCTCTCATGTATTTAATCTTATTTGGGACATATCCTGAAACAATCCATCGGTGCTTGATCCAGTTTTTGTAGTAGAAGGTACAATAGCCATCATGTCTGATTTTGCTTCCTGTCCTTGTGACCAACTTTCTTTTTCATTTTCCAGCTGCAATACTTTGTATTTTTAATTTAGTGCTTCCTTTCTGAATGTCTCATTTTCTTGATCTAAAGAAGCTAGCTCTGTTGTATGTGGATGTTTTGTGGCAGACATCCTCAGCTTCTTCTTCAGGCTTTGGATCATCTTCTCTTTCTCATCTAAAGAAGATTTTACCCCTTGAGGGCCTTCAGATTCCAATCTTTTGACCTAGGTCTACCAGGCTTTGCTGGATGCTTTCTCATGCTTCAATTGTCCATATAATTTAAGTGTATGGGTTGTTAGTCTTGAAACCCTCAGACTCAGACTCAGGTATTCTAAATATAGCATGTCACTAGAATTTCTGTGGAACTTTACCTTGTCTGGGGCACCAATATTTTCATAATACAGCTTGATTTCAGACACTTTATCCTCATCTGCCACTGTTATCTTAAAAGTCTTTCTTTCTACATCCCTGACTGAGAACAGGGAAGACTTGTGCTGGGAGATTCTTTCTACCTTGGGTAACAAATATCTTATTTCACTATTGGCCATATTTCCTTTCACAACATACTGATTCGCTAGATATTCTTTGGATTGGTAGATTGCCCCAGGTGTCTTTCTAAAGACATGTTTCTTACTGCTGAAATCCCTTGAGCTACTTTCACTCTGTGGCATGCTCTCTGTAGTAACTTCTTCGTTTGTGGTTCTTCTCTCCACCATCTCCATGCTCGTTTTATCCTTAGGTTCTTCTTTCTTCGAGTTTACTATCTGTGGGGACTGTGTGATCTTGACCTTCTTGAGAACATTTTGCTCACCACTGGTGCCCAAGGCCTATGAACTGATCCTCTTGTTATAAATACTCATCTTGGGGGATTTAATAATCAATCTTGGAGAATTTTTATGTGTTTGGATCTGATGAGGGGCTGACTCTATTTGTTGTGTCTGATCAGGTTACAAAGTGACTTCCATATCTGCACAAGTTTCCATATTTTCTAGTTTATCAAATCCTTTGACATGTTCATGCTCGTAGGGGCCTTGTCTTCTCATCAGTCTTCTCTTAGATATGACTTGATGTGGAAGATATTTCCTCCCTTGTAACTTTGCAAACCCAAATCCATTGAGCTTGGCCTAGATCTGAGGCAAACAGGATCTAGTCTTTACCACAAAGGGTCCTATTATGAAGGGAAACTTTAAGTTAGATGCTTTGTGCGTCTTAAAAAATTGCTCTATCTCTGAAATGATCCTTTGTCTGATGAAATCTAGGGAAAATAATCTGGGAGTCAAGAAGACCGGTAAAAGGTAAGGCCCCTCTTGCTAACCATATACCCAAATTACAGTAGAATGCATGAACATCATCCAATATCCTACCATGTTCTATGGATTGGGTTGTACAGAGATTTTAATTTCTTCCAAAACCCTTGGTAGGCTCATGCTGAAGATTAGGCTATAAACCCTGGACATGATCTTATTTATAAAAATAAGCATTGTGATCCTTTTTCATTTAGTCAAGATGAATGCAACTTCAGGGAATTCTGTCTTACTTGTTTCCAGGATCATTCTCAGTAAATGCATGTAATACCTGAAGTGTCTCAGCGACTGAAAATTTACCAAATGATTGTGTACATTATCGGCAATGAAATCTTCAAAGCTGATACGAACTGACTAACTAGACTCTGACTGAAAATAGGTCAACATGAAACCCAACATGACCTCTACTACAAACTTGTCATTATCCAATCCTAGGATTTGACTAAGTATGGAGCAGGCCCACTGGACCTCAATAACCATGAAGCTTACACTGATAGGTAACAACAGACTCTCAAAATGATGTTCGGGTTTAACAATGGTCAGTAAAAATAGGGGTTTGACTTCAGGGGGACATTCTCTGTAGACTGTGATTAGTTTCTCTTCCTCGAAGGGCTCCGAAACTGCAGAGGAAGACTCTGGTATACTGAGGGCGTGTCAAATTGACGGGCTATCTATTTTACATAAGACCTCTGACCCTAACTTATTCAAAATGACTTTTTCTTCATGCGAATATTGTTCCACACACCAACTTATGAACTCTAGGAAAGGGAAAGCGACTTCAACAATGTAAGGGGTAATGGAGGCTTGGGCCGCTTCGAGGAAGGGTATTCGTTTTCTAATATTGTCTAACAAATTGGCTCTGGATACGGAAATGGGTGAGACTATTATTTCTATGTCGAATACATCAGAGTCCCTATCAATTAGGGATTCTTATTTAGAGGTGGGGTCTTTCTCTGTTACAGATAAAATGACAGGATTCATGGCCATGATGAAAAATACATGTGAATCAGGGGAGAATGTGTGAGACTAGTTCATTGTTGAGATTCAGTTTTGAACGAAGTGTTTGCGCCAATTTTCAATTGTTCGAATGAATTGAAATATCATAAAATAATGACCATGGCCCTCCTTTTATACGTTCTTTTCAATATCGGGGGCGAGAAAAAATGGTTTTGGGTAGACCGCTTTTCGCCCCGATATGCCTCTGGTGGTGCCACGTGTCTGTGAGGTGAAACCACGGTATTTTCCCCGGCCCGCCCTCAACCGATTAACCTTCACACTATTTCCTCGCCCGATATGTCTCATGACCATCGATATGGGTTGTTTAAGATCTTTGGCCCGACGGGCCCCATCAACTTTTGTGCCTCCGCTATATTGGCCCTTCTCCGCTAGATGTGACCCGATCTTCCAAATTTATCGCATCTCCACACTACTCTAGCCCTTTGCTAAATCCAAAACTTGGATCCTATATGAGAATTGTTATGGTGATAATACACCCCGTGGCACGTATCTTCTCCCTTGAATCTCACACCAGCCACTCACCCATTACCAAAATTCAAAGACCATTTCCCTAGGTTTTAGGGAAATGGAATCGTTACTACAAATGAACATCTAGTTGCATTTTATATGCTTGTCATAACATAGGGGCTAACGATAATGACACTTGCATGCATTTATTTGTCAACTCTCTTGAAGGGAATTTGCAGCATATTTTTTTGACCTCCCTCCCAAAATCCTTTCCACTTGGGAAGAATTGATTTATTGGTTCAATTCCACTTATGGACACCCCAAGAGTCCAGCTGAGCAGTTAAGGGAATACAATAATATTGCCTATAAGGATGGTGAGACCATTAAATATTTTAACCTTTGCTTCACCAAATTATATAATCAAATCCATGAACTAATATGTCCTCAAAATCAGGTTGCTTTCATGCATTATTATAATGCATTACCTTCTCCCTATCGCCATAGACTTGAAGAGAATTCTATTGACAATATTGGTTTTGCTCATCATACTTTCCTATAATATGAGGAGAAACTCAAAATAATGGGTCTCCCTAAGAGAGACTTGGTCAAGCAAACCGATATGTTTCCCCTCCTACAACGTGTGCAAGATATGAATAATAGGATGATAGCCTGTGAGTGAAAAGGAAATGCCTCTTCTTCATCCCCTGGGGTATCTTCTTCTTCCTTATCGCCTTTTAGGAATACTAATGAAAACACTTTTCAGCCAAAGGCCATAATGGCTCACAGTTGGTGTAAATTCTGTGAAGAAAATCATGAATAAAATACTTGCAAAGTTAAGAAAAATGTTAGGGATAAGATCTTTGGAAAAATATCTGATACCACAATCGTTGTTTTAGATTGGGTTGAACCAGAAGATGTTATGATAATCAATACCAGGAATAAATATTACA
>SNQJ01S0188657.1:0-18317 GCA_010110895.2 Picea sitchensis
ACATGCATGCCACCCTCTAGCTCTGAAGTGCCAAACTATGTGGTAGTCATCATTTCATATATGTGGCGTTCTCGTCAGTCATGACACCTGGCATCCATTTGGCAATGACACGTGGCACTCAATCCTAACGCCTTTGGTTATATCATCCTCTTGTTTCCAAGTGACGCATGTCACCTCTCTTTTCATGAAATGCCAGCATAGTAATGTGAGGCCACCATGTCATATCATCCTCTAGGAAGTGTTCTTGTTCAGCGCCATCTCCATTCGCAGTTTTAATGGATCCTAGAATTGGCGAGCAGACAACTTTAGCGGTGGCACTAAATTTAGCAGGAGTACCCATATCATAGATTTCAACCAGATCAATGGCCACATTTGATTGTGGGGACGCAACATGCTCGAACGATAAAATTCTTGAGTGGTCTCGCAATTGAAACCATGGTATATCAAAAGAGCTACGTGGCGGAAGGTGGTGGATTGCAGACTCAAAAGCAGTGTGGATCCAAACCGCCTTTGATGACCTTGCAATCACGTCATTATAAACGTCAAATCCGAGAGCAGGAGGCCCGATTACATGGCATTTGTTGTTGGGTAAATCGGTAGATGTGAACATGAACTAATCATCCTATATCTATCTAGACTAGGACAAAACAAGACAAGACATGGACACTCACTGGGCTATAATCATCAAATTTACTACTAAACAAAATAAGAGAGACATACCTTTGCTTGTCCTTCTCTTGTCTTTGTTGTTCTTGTTTCGCTCTGGTGCTCTTTTGATACTGATCCTGCAGTGAAACACAATTTCAAAAACCAACCAAAGTGAAAGGAAGTAAAAGTATATTCAATGACAACCTATGCATATGATCGGGTATGCAATAAAATAAAGATAATTCTATAGGAAATAAACATACCACTGTATCATATTAATAATAGGAAAAGAGATTACAAGCGGATATCTTGATGTGTAGATTGTTTCCTTGATTTTATACCACCTTCTTGCTCCAAGGATTTTGATACCATGGATCGATAGCTACTCACAATATATCTTGACCAAGCAAATCTCAAATTGTCTAACCAAGCTGAAACAAGAATTTTCCAACCCAATCAAGCTAACCTCAAGATCAATCAAACTAACTTTCAGGAGCTCATCTCGCTTTATAGGCTGAAGGGATAGGTGGGGAGGGTTAGGATAGTTCCACTAAATCATGAAATTAGGTAAGATCCAAACCATTGAGGAGGCCACCTCACTGTGAGTCCTTTCTCCTTCTAGAGAGAGCATCGAGAAGCCCACATTTTCCATTACCATGAAGTCCACGCACCTAAACATGTCACGACTGTGAAATCCATGACCCTAGATATAAGGTACAGCACAGCAGATTAGGCATTTCCACACCCTATGTATATCAGAGCAACCTGCTGAAATCCTCCTTAATAGGGTTTTACAAAGGAAAATCCAACTTATTCTCTCAGATAAAGTTCTTCTCCCTTATTTCCTCAGGAATTCAAATAGCAACCCCTCTGAGAAGGCAACATATAGGTTTACAACATTACTTGATCCATAGGGATGAATAAAATAACGTGTAACAGAGAGCCCCCAAAGTATGAAGTTAGAGCAATTGATAGGCATTATACTTTATCCCGATTAATGTGTAAGAGACAAAGGAGCGGTCGGTTGGAAACTTTGCAACAAATAAAATCTGATTATAATAATATAAAATTTATTGAGGTAGGAATTCCCATGCTAAGACTACAAATGATCAAACCATAAATGCGGCAAGAATTATCATGTTAAGTAATATGTCATGGCCCTTGAACATGAAATGGATCCCATGCAATACTTGACTCGGAGAATCTGAACACTTATGCATAAGAAATACATTTGTGGATCTATGTGTTAGGAATCAAATTTGAACCCACCGAGACAGCCACAATGTAGTTTATACAGCAGTGCAAAATGGATATACTCAGCATGAAAACAGTCTAGGAAAGATCTGGTCTTCATCTCCACCACTCTATAAGTACAGAATCTAACCATGCAGATATAGGTGTTGAGTAAGACATGGTATAAACCACATGATTACCGATCATTAGTGTATATTGTTAACAAGTGTGAAATCACCATTAATGTCAATGACTCCAGGTACACTAATTTAATCCAATAGATGTGAATCAATGGATGGTGTGAATACTCGGTGTTTGCAGGAATCTCCCGTCTGATCAACAATCAGAAACCTTGTGCAGAGGAGTAGAAACACATCATTAAAGGGCATACTAGGATTCAAAGGTACCAATCAGTTTCTAAGTCTAATTCCTGGATAATGGAGTTAAGAGTGTGAGGAAAAAGACTCATCACAAGAGAACCTTAATGCTCACATCAATGACAAGAAATGGGTAACAAGATTTGAAGTAGGTCAGAGTATGAAGTGATTCAAGACTAACTGCAGGGGATGGATGACATAATAGAAGGCTTTCCAGGGTGTGAATATCTCTTTGAACATATTAACGAAACGAAAACTGTCTTGGAAAAGAAATGACTCAACTGGAGATCATACAGAACAAATTGTAATCTCTTATAAAGGAGTATATGGAGTCAAAGAGAGAGACAAGAAGGTTTTCCAACCAAGACACAAGGTGAGTGAAAGGGTTATTACGATCATTAAAATCGACTCTTATAGAATCTGAGTTAATACATTTTGTTTCCCAATTTCTCTACCATTTCTGGTGGAGTACCTCTTTATTTTTACAAGCTTGAGGAGGAGAATAGCATATGCTTAATGTAGCTCATCCTTGACGAGTCCCTCCAGGAGGAGTATATTTGGTGAACCCTAAGAAGAATTGGTTTGGTCCCATATGGGCATTTCGATGTTTTTTATGAGTCGAAAACTCATGGGTTTTTCATGTTTAGAGAGTTTGAAAACCTTTAAAGAAATCTACTGAGTACCTTTTTACATTAAAATTGGTTTGATGGACCACAAAGGTATTTGATAACCTGCACCCATCAAGCGTTTTTCTTAGAGCTCATACATGGTAGAAAAGACAAAGGAGTGCAAACAAGTACTTTTCATGTTTAGAGAGTCTCGAAAGAGCTTAAAGAGACTCGAGGGGTTCCTTTTTTATGTGAAAAACATTCACGAAGGAGTCCTAAAAGTGGTAAAAATTATACTTAGTTCCATTTCTACATTACTGATTCTGAGCACGAGAAAGAACAGGCTAAGATCGGTAACTTATTCTCTTGTAACTAGGAGCATGAGGAAAGAAAAAGACAATCACGAAGGATTGTTTTTCATTTTCATAAACTTTAAAACAAAACAAAGGAAACTATGCTTGGACTGGTTCATTTTACATGAGAAATCTTAGACAGGAGAAACTATGCCAGAAATTGAGTGGTTTCATTTTAGACAAAAAATGAACCATAGAAAACTGGCGGGCTTCTCAAGCATAAAAGCAGGGGATGGATTGAGTACTTAGCTGACTTAAGAACTGACTCTAACTGTGTAAAGAGGCCAGAAATTTTGAAATCATTTTAGCTTCATTTAAGTCGATTTCTTGAAAGGAGAGAGAGAATATTCAAATGTCTAGAAGAAGGACTTGGCTCAACAAGAGCTCTATTTCATTTTTAACAAGGTTTTCTCGAGCCTTGAAAACTATCTGCATAGCTAGTTTCATTTTTAATGAGCTTAAAATCAGAAAATCATACTCCCAAGGGCTGGTTTCATTTTTTAATGAGCTTGGAAATCGAAAACCATTCTCACAGCGGTTCATTTTTATGAAGCAGGGAAATCAGAGAAAACCATGCTCCTTAGCTCTTCATGATCCTTAACTTCAGAGGACAATGCTTTGAAGACATCACATGTCAAAGGGACAAATGATCCTTGGATTCCAGAGATCTTCACTAAGATGGAATAAAAAGCACTGGAAGGATACATGCTCGATGGTCACGACGAAGTGGAGACATCAAACTCTAAAGACCCTATCAAATAGATCACCATGTGCTTATGGATCCAAGTGTTTGTCATGGTATGGAAGGCATGGGAGACAATGCACACCTCATTTATACAAGCGGAAGGCGATACATTATTATGCATATAAGAACCACACTAAGGGGAAATTGAAGTCCAATCCCGGGACCGATAGATGAGAGTGATCAATGAGTCACAATTCTTTCCATACGTGAGGAAATATATCACATGAAAAGAGTGGACACAATAACTTCATGGCATAGACATAATCCAACCCAAGGGTAAAGAGAAATCCAAGGGGTATTGGAGTACCATGACATCGATAAAGGCAGTTTCCCTCCCAAAGTTATAGGAAGGCCAGGAAGGGTCCCCTAAAAAGGTTATTTGTGGATTGCGTCCATTTAAAAGCTAAAGAGATTCTAAACTTGGGGGAACAAAGCTAAAGACTAATAAGATTGCCAAGCAAGAGGGACAAAATGCTAATAGATCGCCTTCATCCTATCGGTATCCGGAGCGATCTCGACCACAAAAGATAGTTATGTCGGAAAGGGATAACGAAGGAGGAAAGCGAGGTCAGTTATCACACCCCAATTAAAACAGATGGACTCATTACTTGATGGGGATTCCATGGGAGAAGGAGAAATCCCCTCGATAGAAGATCACCGTATCAATGATAAAAATGTGGGCAATGTCGGGTTTACTCTCAGGCAAGAGTGGGATAAACTGGCAAATCAAATGAATACCACTTGGGTTTCATTCTCAAGGGGAGAATGGGGTCGACAAATAGAAATGGATGGGCAGCTTAGGTTTGCATCTTACTTGGAGAGTGGGATCGACTAGGGATGGGATCGGATTGACCACTTGGTCAATGGGTTCAAATAAGGACATGACCATATTAACTATATGATCAAAATTTGAAAAGTTGACCGAAAAAGGGGAAATATTGATCATTCCATCAACTATAGGTGGGATGAGAGATGGGTTGATAAGCAAAGTGATTGTTGAAATAGTCATCTTCACAGCAATTTAGGCTTACGTCCATATAGGAAAAGGTGAGTTAGATGGTATCTTGACTAGTTGTGGGAGGTCATCAACATGTTGTTAGGAGGCTAACGACCACCGGGTTGTGAGGGAGTGTATGAACCGTACTTCCTATAACCTTGGATGGAACCGGGAGCGTCAACAAGAAGATGGATACCCTTACAAAGTGGAAGGAAGGAGTACTTTGGAAGCACATGGGTTGTTTGGGTGATGTTTACATCATCAACACTCCAGCCTGATCAAATTAACAGTTTTATTTCCAACATGTAGCAAGTGGTTGGAGTTTGGACCCTTGTTTATTTTTTTAACTTTTCTTATTATTTTATTTCTTATTCTTCTTATCCACGGAGGTTACTAGCTTTGGATATTTCACTGTGAAGGTGGAAATGGAAGAATACCTTGCAATTGAAGAGGTGAAGAAGATCTTACTGATTAAGAAGGTGAAGGATCAAAATAGGCTTGATATTTCTTGGAAGTGCCTGATGGAAGCACTAACTACATTAGGACTACTGAGTGGAAAACAATCATGCAATTAATCCAATTGTGAGTCCTGGAGGCTCAAAGTAGCGATGAGGGAGGACAATGTTTGGGTAAGGAAAGGAAAAAGGGAACCACAGGTGGGGTTCCTTCAAATTAAGTCATTTTAGGGGCCAGCATACACTTAGAAATAAAGATCAATCTAGGAGTCCCACTAGGAAGAATAGGAAACCAACAGGTTACTTCTGCAAGAAATCTAGTGGCTGACAAACCAAACCAAAACCTTCTCATAATGAGCTCACTAGTTGATAATGAAATCCAACATCCTAAGAACAATGTGAAAAGGGGATGGGATGGAGTGGGTGGAAGAAGTTACATTGGCCGGTACAGCAGCGGACTACAGCACAGTGTAAGCTCCACATGTCGTGCAGTATACCCATAAGGAACTGCAGTGAATTTGGCCATTAATTAGCAGTGTGAGGCACTGCATCCACATTCCTGGGTGGGCCTGTTAGGCATTCAGGTTACCAACTTCTCACGGTGTTCTTAGGAAGCATTAGGCGAGTCCAGATCCATAGAAGGTGGGAATTATCTAGCAGGAGTCCAACTTGAAGACTTCCACTCATCTGTGGGTATACACACCTTCAAAACCCCATAATCATTTTGTACACAAGACCAACAAGAAGGGGTGGAAGTAACTTTGTCATTCTCAATCGACCTCGTGGATGGCCTTGTGTTGAAAGGACTTTAAGATGTAAAATGTAGCAAGTGGGTTTTCCATAAAACTCCATGGCAAGATTCTTTGTTTGTTTTCAACTTTGGAAATTTATATTTAACACCTATTCCAAATCCCTACTATTCAGTAATGTGGCTTGCTGAGGAAAATATAAAATATCTAATCAATTTTATAGAATTGCTTGCTTTATTTTTAAGGTTTTATTTACTCCAAAAGGAGGAAAATGGTGTTGAAAATATGGTTTTTTTGACCGACTTGAAAGTTATGCAAGAGATGAAGATGCAATCTTTTTCATTTAGATGAACTTATACGAGAAGGAAAAACATTTATCATTCGGATGCACAATGTCCCAAATTTAATTAAACTCACCAATATCAATATTCTCCGAAATGAGCAAAAGATAGGTACGCAATGCCTTGATTCATACCCCAGGCCATGAGGAAAAGAACACTCAGAATTTAGAATAAAATGCCAAAGAATCATTACAATTTCACTGCTTGCTGGAAATGCAAGGGATTCCCCAATTAATATAAATGAATCAAAAATTTGTTTCAAAGATAGCTAAAGGAAATAGCAAATCGACATGAAATAAAGCATCCCAAACAATTTTTCTCTTTTAGCTTACAGGGCTATTCAATACAAAGAAAAGAGTTCTTTCACCAAAACTAATTCTAAAGAAATGATTGCTTTGTAGCAGAAGTGCTCCAAGGCGAGACTAAATGCTTTGAGAAACAAGCAAGATGGCTGCCGTCCAGGTTTCAAAGGGGTCAGCAGTGAGTATGAAGCGGGTCATGTAATCCGATCTGACCTAGCATAGAAGAGAGCAGTCAACTAACTTTCTCCATGAGGCTCCTTTTTAAGTGAGGATAAGGTGAAGGAGAGTTGGGATGATCTGATAAATCATGAAAGGTAAGTCCAAACCATTTTGTATGGCCGCCTCACCATAGAGATTCCCTTCTAGAAGCATCGAGAAGGCGCTCATTTTTTCCCACATGCAGAGGCCACTTCGCACCCTAGGCACAACAATGCAGCCTACTGAAACTCCACAATCTAGCTTTAGAGTAAGGTGCAGAAATCAGGCATTTCAGCACCCTAATATTAGAGCAACTTCTATGAAAATCCCCTCTATACAATAGGGTTTTGCAAAGAGAAGAAATCAGTTTCTTCTCTTAGGTAAAGTTTTTCTCCCTTCTTTCTTTGGGAATTTAGGCCACTGACCCCTGCAAGAAACATATAGGTTTACATCATTAACAATCACTTAGTGGTGGCTGAAGCCAATGTAGGCATCCCCTAAGATTGAAGCCTCAGCCACGGATCCCCGTGAAGGATGGAGTTAATGAAGGGGTGGTGGTTGGAAACCTCAACTCCTCCATAAAATAGAGATGCATAGAGGGATATAGATGTGGAATGGGGCATGTTTGGCGTACCCCTATGGATGCTTTTTCCTGCATGCCCATGTTGATATGAGCTTGCATCTAATAGGAGAACACACATACAGTTTGACAAAAGGTGTAGGTGAAAGGATTTGAATCTGATAGCGAGGATCAAATTCACAGTTGTGGATTGATCTGAGCATAAATTGATCAGTTCAATATTTTGTTAGGGTCGTCAAATGGTTGAGTTGAGCTCCCTACTATGTAATTTTGATGCGAATTATTTCCCTAGTTATGTATCAAATTTGATACTTTTGCATTAATAGAAGTCAAATTATTTCATCTCTTTGTATAAAATTTTTTGAAACACTCGGGCATGGAGGATCCGTTCAAGGGTTGTAGTTCTATTATGAAATGTAGATTTGATTACAATAGAGTTGTGACTAGTGTTGTAGGAAAATCTGGGCCAGTGCAAGATCACCTCTAGGCTTGACCTTAACCCTAGACAAAAAAATTCTTAATGTGGACACCAACTTCCTTTCAAATCCATCTAAAACTAATGCAGCAGGAGGGAGGATAGCAGTACCTTTCAATCGACATTTTGTCCACACGCTCCGAGGATTCATGTCCCTTACGGCTCCTCGTGAAGTGCATGGACAAAATGAATCTGACCACTTCCTACTCTATTGACATTAGCTTGAAAGCAGATCTACCAATAAATGATAAGTTCATTTAACAGCCAGGACACAAACTAGAAAGAAACAATGGCGTGTCATGTGAGAATACTTAAAGCTGATGCTACAATGTGGGTAATCGGCTGACCTCATCAAGTCCTCTTAATCTAGCCCTTGCAGAAGATTCACAGCTGGATGCCAATGATTCCCGCTGATCACTCTCCTTTAGGTATTTGGATTCCTCCAAGATCATAAGTTCCTTATGTTCAGTTCTTCCTTCCCATCACCATCCTTAGAGACACCATTTATATATAGATTGGGAGGGGCTAACCTCTTGAGTTATGTTTAGAATTAGTTGGGAACCTTCTCCTTATATCAGGGATCTGTTGATGAAAATAATAATTTGAGCACAACTACCTCCTAATCTCAAAATATCCTACCCTTATTCTCCTCAACTGGAGGCTAACAATTGGCCAAGGGAATAGGGGGCGCTCTAACCTCCAAAGAATTATCTAAAAGCGTTATGGCAGCTCCACAGGCTGTGCCTTGGAGAAGCGCCAGCGCTCTTAAGGTGAACAACGCTCCTCCAGGGAAAAGAACCTAAGGGTGTTATAGCAGCTCCTTGAATCCTTGTAGAGGCCCGGTATACTACTATAGTAGAGTGTTCCCCTTCAGGAAATCAGTCATTTGAGTTCTTCGAGGTCAAGGAGTTATTTGATTCAGTGGGCAGTTCTTGATCTTCGTGTCAGTCATATAGAGGTGTCATAGATTACCTCCTTAATTAATACGTTATGTAGCATCATGTAAGACATTATTTGAGACAGCACTAATGATCAACTTGCGACACTTGGAAAGTTCGCAGGAGAAGATCGACTACTACGGCGTGATAGGGACAATCATTACTTATCCACATCACGAGCCAATTTTGACGCTATAGCGAATGCCCAAAGTATAAGTCTGAGAATATCTGAATTATTAGTAGGAGTGCTTCTGTAGGCGCTCAAACAAAGAGGTATAGACTCGGAGAACCTGATGGCAGCTGCACACAAACATCCAACAAACATCATGACATATTTCAAGACCCAAGGCAGGCATATCTATGTTTGGGTGATCAAGACTGCAAGATATGGCATACAGAATGCAACTCCGGATCCATAATCGTATTGGTAACAAAAGGGTATAGCCACGGAAGATACCTTTGTGGATCTATACTTTGATAACTCGGACTAATCGTAGCCACAAGGAATACAGTGGATCTAGCAAGATGACCATAAAGACATAGCCACGACCAATTACAAATGTGGATATATCTAGCGATATTTTATGTTACATTAATCCAGAACTCATATGCAACCACAGGTGAAACATATCTCAAAGGGTGAATTACTCAACGAGTCTTCTTCAGATCCCTCCATTGATCGATTCTAACCATGTGAATAGATGTCTTGGTGTCGAACATGGCGGAAACCACTCGATTACCAGTCAATGGTGGCTGCATTATAGAAGTCTGAGGAGATCACCATTAATGTCAATGATTCGTAAGGTATCTTAGTACATTCCATGAATGTGAATAAATGAGATGAAATAAAACAATCGATGGAATCATTGATCAGGAGAGGTCAATGATGCCAAACCACTGCTCCGAGCGTGAGAGCTGCCATTGAGGCATCTGAGTCCCAAAGTCTTGATTAGTTTCTAGAAGTCCTAGTTCGGATAATGTATTTGAAGTCGATAGGAATAGGGCTAAATTAGAGGAGGCCTTGATGTATCCCCATCAAACGAAGCGGACATAGAGATGTAATTGGTGGATCAAAGAGCATGGACTGATACGGGTTTTGAGACAAAATATTTAGGATAATTAGACTCTGGGCGGATACTTCCCTTGAACCTTTGAGGCACAACATCAAAACATGGCATAAAGAAGCGTACCGTGGATCATGACTTGCGTGAATTGACCCAAAGTGAAAAACTCAAAGGGATTAGCTTAGTCCTGCGAGGTTATTGGATTATGATATGTACAAAGAAATGACAAAGTGCTCGTGTTTAAAGTGACTCTAAGAGGAAGTGCTAGATGATATAGTATTCCTATCTCAAAGTACTTGGCTTGCTCCAGCAATTTTCCACCCCATCAGGATAGATGCATACCTCTTGCATTTTAATTTAACTTGAGCTCGAGGGAGGATAACACATGCTCGATATAGCTACCCCACGCCAGTAAGTCCCTCTTCCTTTGTTTAATAGACGGAAGAAGTAAGGAGTTAAATCCCCATATATGGGCACATCTAGATGTGTTCTTCATGAGTCAAAGATAGAAAACTTCAGAAGAGTTTTGGATTATAAGAGTTTGGAAAAATGCTTAAAGAGAACTCTCTAAGTTACTTTTTCATACGATGAATCATGAGACCACAAAGGTTAAACCTATATAAAACAAGAAGGCGCCCTTCGACCTTTTAGCAGGTGTAAGAAAGGAAGCAATATCAACAAACAATCTTTTCATGTTTAGAAGTGAAAGGAGTTTAAAAGAGCTCCAGGGGGTTCCTTTTAGAGTGTGTTATCCGATGCGGATCACGAAAGAGAATAAAATTTTACAGGTTGCATTCTCTCATGTATTTACAGGCATAGAAAGAATGAGAATAAGCTTCAGTATACTGACTTGAAATTTGGTGGTTTGACCTCAGAATGATCATCAAAGGACTGGCACCCCCAAGCTTCAATTCATTCACGACTTTGAGGTTGTCACCAATTCACGTGCTAAGATGGAAAAGGATCACAGTGGATGAAGTGAAAGGTTCAAAAATGAGACCTACTGAAAGGCTTCATTTCGGAAATCTACGAGATATGGCAGAAGACTCCGGCAGAGGAGGTGGTTCATTTTTAATGATCTTCCGTACGGGAAAAGAACTGTCTCAAGTTCCCGGAGTTGATCCCAGTTGTTGTTTTCATTTTTACTTGAGCTTACCTCTGAGAGAGGAAAACTATGCTCGGGGGACACGTTTCATTTTTATGAGCTTGACACACGAGAAAGGAACTATACTCGTAGCCTGCATTTCATTTTTAGGCTTTCCACGGAGGAAGAGAAACTATGCTCGGGAACACCGACTTTCATTTTTATGAGCTTGACACGGGGAAAGACATACTTTCCATGCCCTCTGTTCTTGATGGCTTTGAGAGGATAATGCTGGAAGGATACCATATCAATGAGATAAAAAGCGATAGTCATGGCTTCAAGGAGATCTTATTTGGATGGAAGATAATCACTCGAGGAGGAACACATGTCGAGGTTGTGACAGGGGTAAGAATCATTCCATTAACTACAAGAAGAGATCACCATAACAAACTACGGATCCAAATCGTGGAAGTTGAGGAGTCATAGGAGACAACGCGCCACACCTCAGGTATTTGTATCGCGGTGGGGGTGATCATGCATATAAGAACCATAGGGAGTAACCTAATTGAGAACCCGATGCATGAAGAAGTTGATCAACGTCCTAATTCTAACATACGTGAGGGAAAGATATCCACCACGAAAAGAGTGAATCGATAGCTTTCACATGGCATATACATAATCCTTAAGGAGTAGGAAATCCAAAGGTCGGACTACCATGACATCCCGATAAAGACGGTTTTCCCTCCAAAAGTTACAGAAGGCCGAGGAAGGAATCCTAGAGTTCACTAGTTCTTACCATTAAAGAAACTATGATTATGTATTTAAGTTACAGCTGCGGATGAAAACTACAAAGCACTCAAACAAGAGAGACAAAATGCTAATGGGTACCTTCATCTATGACATTGTTTGAAGGCGTCCGACCACGAACACCAGCATAATGGAAAGGAATGTGGGAGGAAGGCAGAATCGATTAACACCCCAATCAAAAGGATGGCCAGTGCCGGAGAATTTTCCCACAGTAGGAGGAGGAATGCGAGGCAGTAGAAGTGGTATGCCAAGGAAAAACAGAGCGTGCTGGTTTCTAGAAGAGTAGGATCAACGATGATTGGATCGGATCAACCAATGAGTGGACTTGGTTAGACCACTTTAGCACTCTTCAAAAGAAGAGTGGGAGTAGAAGGAATTTGGATCGATCATACAGCATTCCCTCAATGGAGAATGAGAATCCCGTGGAATGCTTAAAACCGCGCCGACCGCCCGGCACTCTTGAGTAAAGAGTGGGAAGGCCCTTCAGGAAAGGCTGGATCAGTCGCTTTATCATTCCCTCAATGGAGAGTCGGGATTCGTCGATAAGCGAGAGCGGATGTCCGACCGCGACACTCTTGAAGGAAGGGAAGTGGAAGGACTGACCGAAGAAATTTGGATCCGGTCACTTAGGTTTATGAATTTGTCGAGGAGAAACTAGATTACGGCCACGATCCGAGGTAGCCGGGGATGGAACCGGGTTTACCAGTCCATCAACCAATGATTGGTTGGAGGAAATCTTATGACAACCTTTGGAAGTTGAAGTTTTCCAAAAGAGAAGCTCGATCATGCGGACGAAAAGGTAGTAATGATTACCGCTACACTTAGCATGCAAGAGGGTGAGTTTCTTCGCCTTCTTACCAGCACGAACATCCCACTAGTCGGCCGAAATTATCATCGGCATGACCGGCGGAGGGGATGATGACATAGAAGACCACATTTCTAAGACATGGTAAAAGGTAGGGCAATCCCTGAGAGAAGTGAGTCCACCCCTTACACAGTACCAAGGGAATTTGGGTTTTGGATTCTTCTTTTCAATATTGTTGTTGATCTCATCAACACTACCAGTACTATTAACAGTGGCTGGTTTCTTAGAGCCAACATCTAATGTTGATGGGGCCTTGTTCCTTTTCAGTCTCTTCTTCTTATTCTCTTTCAGATTTCTTCTTCTTACGATCAACTTTGCTTCTTCCAGCACAGAGCTTTCACTTTCGGCCCGAAGGTGAGAAATGGAAGGAGACTTGACAGATGAAGAAAGAGAAATTGACCCGATGAGTTGATGTGTGGTTGGTGTATTGAAATCCAAAGTATTGGGTGCAACTAAAACGGTAGGAGGATTGGGATCACCGGAGTAGGGAACAACCAAATTGGTAATCAAATAGTGAGTCCTAGAAGACTGGGTGTAGCGTATATGGAGGGACCAAAGTTTCCAAATGAAGAGGAAGGTATAGGCTCCCTGAAGAAGAGGTTCCTCCATTGGTACTCCGGGATGCGATCTCCATTAACTTAGCGGCTTTCGACCTAAGGTCCACTGATAAAACTGACATCACAGCTAATGAGATCTAAGAATCACAGCCAAACCAGCGGACCTTCTTTTGATGGCCATTACTAGTTGGTGATGAAATCCAGCGTCAGCGTGATCAAAGTCCGGAGAAGGGATAGGAAGTGGAGCAGTTACCAATGCGTGACACCTTAATGGACATACTTGCTTGAATTACCATTTCCGCCCATGATGGTGTGGATTTACCTCCGAGGGGCGAGTGAAGGTTTGTTAAATGTACATTCCAGTGCAGTCAGACTTCCGTCACCGTCGCAGCATGCCAAGAACCTAAGATTATGGCCACTAAGGTTACCAATTATGCGGTCCATTACCAGAGGCGGTCGGCGATCCGATCCGGAGCGTCTGAGGCCGAGGGAGTATCAAGCCAGAAACCAGCTAAAGAAGCTTCCCGTATGCGATATTGTGAGTTTACCTCAAAGTGATCCCAGCGTATGATCCGACCACCACAATCAGTTAAACCCGGAGGTTAGTCCCGTAAGCTTGGGAATGCAACCTACGTCTGCATTAACCCACAGCTGTAGAGAGGGATCGAGCGGACTTATCGATAACTAGATTTACTCTCTCCTAACTCCGCGATACTAATGTTTGTTTGACTTAGCTTTGGAAGTTATGCTGATAATCAAAGTACTACACCTATTCTGTTGTTGGTGGAGGATTCTAGCAAAAGAAAAAATTCTAGATAACTTTTAATTAAAGACGGTTTTAATGGACAATTTCTTTACGCGAAAGGGGTGCATGGAGGTGAAACAAATGAAATTGTGACTCAGATCCAAAGAATGCATCAAATATGAAAAGTAGTTATTTCCTTTTGATGAACATCTAGCTATGGGAGAAAGAGAGTTCTTTCACTAACAAGCACGACTACGGGATGCTCTCAAACAATTCTTTTCTCAATCAAGAATACAATTGAAGTGCAAAACTCTTGGTACCAGCTTCAATATGCTCAATCAATCATGAGATATCTTTATTGTTTGTATGCATAATTATTTTCAATCCTGATGCTTATCTGCTAATTATCTTCTCGAGTGAATGGAAACCAAACTAGCATAAAATACAAAAGTCACGCAAAACAATACACTCTTCGTAGCAATCAAACGAAAACGAAAGAAGGAAGCAATCAAAGAAAACTTCACACCCAAAAACAAGGGTTGAAGAACAAATGACCTTGACTGAAAACAAGATGCATACAGAGGTCACAACCAGGCCTTTGGTATTCCTGGGTTTTTGCTCAATTGAAGAGAAGATAAAAGCAATGCATGGGTTTCAAATTTCCCTCAACAGGAAAAACTCAATGCAAAAGGTGAAGAAGGTTACAAGATCAATTCAACAAGGTGTTTACATTCCTCAAAGAGGACAGATGTCAAGGCTAAAAGGAAGAAAAATTGACTCACTAGATCACTCCGCAAAAGAGACACAGAATAGGCCTAAACAAGGCAGTTCTGGAGGTTTTTGGCCAAAAAGGGTTGGCGCTCTGTTTCCAAAGGGAAAAGAGCGTTATAACACTCTATGTAAAGGCTACTAGAAGCACTGGCACTCTGATAACACTAGCTCAGGGGCACCAGGGTCTAAGAGATCCTAGAAATGTCAAAGAGAATTTCAAAAATTGAAGTTCGGAAGCAACAAATGCCATTAGATGTAACAGAGGTAAGGAGCTAATCAGCTCATTAAACTAATCAAAGAGGGGTGAAATAGGTCTGAAATAGTCAAGGGATGGAACAAGGTCAATGAGGATAAAAAAACCAAAACAAGAGGTTTCAATTCGAGGGGCTATCTACAGTCATGGTTTCTGTTGTAGGAAGGAAAATCTCACGTACGGATGGGTAGATCACCCACTAGGCTTGTGCTGGCCTAGACAGAAAATTCTTAGCATTTGGACACTGACTTCTTTCCAAATCTATCTAAATGGCCTTGAGAAGGGAGGATAACAGAAGTACCTTTCAATCAACGTTTCTCCCTGCACGCTCTGAGTTGCAGCAATCCTTCCAGCGCTCCTCGCTGAGGTCTGTGGACAAAACAAGATACGACCACTTCCCTACTCCTATTGACATTAGTTCGAAAACAGATCTATCACTAAATGATAATTTCATGTAACATCAGACACAAAACTAGAACAGAGCAAGCGTGTCATATTAATGAGAATAACGACATTACTTACAATCATCAGATGCAGAATTACGACAGCTTCGTCAGGCCCTCTTCATCTAACCCTTGCCTGAAAGATTCACAGCCTGGATAACAACAGTTTAACTGATCACTCTCCTTTGGATTTGACATCCAGTTTCCTCCAAGATCATAAGTTCCTTATGTTCAGTTCTTCCTTTTCCACCATCATAGAGCCTGTTTATATAGATTGGGAGGGCTAACCTCTTGAGTTATGTGTTTTAGAACCAGTTGGACCTTCTCCTTAGATCAGGGATCTTGATGAAACCAGAATTCGAGCACAACTGCCTCTAATCTCGAATGATCTCCTCATCATTCGACTCAACGGGCTATGGTGGCCAGAATAGGGAGGCGCTCACTCAAAGGAATTATCAGCAGGCGTTGTAGCGCTCCTGGGTGTGTGCCTTAGGGAAAGCGCCAGCAGCACTCTTAGGTGAAGGCAACGGCTCCTCAGAAGGGCTTCAAGGGCATTGCCTTGCTCCTTGAATCATATTAGAGGAGCGCCAGCACTTCTACAGCTATAGTAGAGAGGGGCGTTCCCCTTCCAAATCAGTGTTTCAGAGTTTTCTTTCAAGGTATGAGAGTTATTTGATTCTAGTAGACCAGTTCTTGATCTTCAAATCAGTCATATGAGGTGTCATAGAAGTGCCTCCTTAGTGTCGTTATCATGGCATCATGTCTGAACATTTTTTGCGACACTAATGATCAACTGCGACACTTGCGAAAGCTGTAGAGAAGATGCGACACTTCTGACGATTGATAGGGACAATGCGACACTTATCCATTTGAGAAATTTTGACGTGTAACAAGCTAGTTTTGATCCAGCTTCCTTATTACCTTATTTCCCCTTAATACTGAAGGCTCAGGCATGGAGGATCCAGTCCAGGGTTATTTATGATTGCATGATAATGTAGGTTTGAATTTTCTGCTGCTGTGACATATTTTAGTGTCTAAATCTTTGAGTTCAAGAGTGCTCTTGTCCCTGATTTTTTTCTTCACCAAGCTACTTAGATGTTGGATGCCCATGGTAGTCTTGTTCACCTCTCTCACTAAGTCTTCCTTCTTCTTACCTTTAAACTCAAATCACTAACTAAAGAGTTACACAGGGACCTCACTTCCTTTTGCATTGCTTGTCCAGTTTTGTGTTAATCTTCAAATCAGTCATATGAGGTGTCATAAGTGCCTCCTTAGTGTCGTTATCATGGCATCATGTCTGAACATTGTTTGCGACACTAATGATCAACTTGCGACACTTGCGAAAGTTGCAGAGAAGATGCGACACTTACGACGATTGATAGGGACAATGCGACACTTATCCATTTGAGAAATTTTGACGTGTAACAACTAGTTTTAGTCAGCTTCCTTGTTACCTTATTTCTCCTTATGCTGAAAGGCTCGGGCATGGAGGATCCAGTCGAGTTGTTGTAGTTGCATGATAATGTAGGTTTGAATTTTCTGCTGCTGTGACATATTTTAGTGTCTAAATCTTGAGTTCAAGAGTGCTCTTGAGCCTGATTTTTTCTTCACCAAGCTACTTGAATGTTGGATTCCCATAGTAGTCTTGTTCACCTCTCTCACTAAGTCTTCCTTCTTCTTACACTCAAACTCAAATCACTGACTGAAGTTACTGAGGACCTCACTTCCTTTTGCATTGCTTGTCCAGTTTTTGTGATTAAAATCATACTTGTAAATATTTTTGTCTATTTGACCTCCACTCATAAAACCAACATCCACCAAAAATTCTGATGAGTATTGGTCTTATCCTCTTGTAGTTCGAGGGTGACTCTCAGTGATAACATTCATGGCGTTGTTTTCGGGGATGGAAACGAAGAAATCTTCCCTGGGAGAATGACAACGACAAAATATGATATTTGATGGTCAACAAAGACCAGACACATTCAGACTTCATATCATTCACCTAGTGACTCCATGATTAAAGAATCCAGTGGAAAGTCCACATTTTTAAGAATTCATATTTTCGTATGGAAGCCATCTTGGCTCAAATGTTTTCTCCTTTTAATCTCTCTTATGTTCCTAGTTTTCCAAATGTTATTTCTACTATATATAAGTGGGGTGATTTTTTTCCCATATTTGGAGAACATAGAGATGACAACCCTGTAGAGCATCTGCTTGAGTTTCATGAACTCATGAATCAGTGGGGAATACACCATGAGTATGCATTAATGAAGATGTTCATGTACTCATTAGAGGGGGGTGCTAGTCAGTGGTATCCATCCTTTCCCCCTGCTAGCATCTCCTCACTCAAAGAGTTTCATGTAGATTTCAATACTCATTGTCAAAAAATTTATCCCTCTGAGTTAATTTGTCATAGATTTTGTGAGGAGTATAAAGATTGTGTTCAGGATATAGTTGATTCTTCTAAAGGCTTTGAGGATGAATAAGATTCCTTGAATGAGGAATCAATTTTTTCTCTTCCCTATTCATCTACATCTGATGAAAAATGTGTTTGATGTCTCAGTAAGGAAAGTGCAGAAATTGAATCTGTTCTAGAAGTTGATACTCTTTGTAGCCCTTTCATTAAAAAGCCTAGATATGAGCAGCCTTCATTTAAATCATATGATGATGATGAGATATCGCTTCCTGGATTGGATATTGAAAGGCAACCTATGTTTAGTAGTGAAGAA
>SNQJ01S0188658.1:0-18317 GCA_010110895.2 Picea sitchensis
TTGGATCAGAGGGATCCTAATAATAGTGGAATGCTGAAAATTAATATCAGCATAATATGTAGTTGCAAGTCCATGAACATCCTAGAATAATGGAAGAATAATTCATGGGGTAGATATCAAGCAAATGGGAATGCATGAAAAACACTCCAAAAGGGAAAACAAGAATACTAGTAGAGAGTATTGATGCATTCCAAAGGTATTGAAGATATTTCCATGATAGCATGGAGAGGTTAAGCCAAGAAATACTTAAAAGTGGAATGAATCTTTGTAGAGAGTCAGTAAAGAACCATGAAAAGGAAAATGGTTCTATGCTTGGTTCTGAATGTAAAAGAGATGGTGCCTGAGAATAATCTATCTCATGTATCATAGAGTCATGAGTGACATTTCTAGGGGGTGGAAGTACCACTTGAATTATGTTAGTAAATTAAAAGCAGCATTAAGTGTTTTTAATTAATTCTATGCAGCCATGGAAGGAGGCATATGTGCTTCTCTACAGCATGCGAAGAGATTGGCTATGCAAGCCAAGTTTGAGGCTAGTTGGAAAGTAGTGGAGAAGGGTGGAAGAAAACCAAAATACTAAAGTATTCAGTCCAGAAAGAGCTGAAGTAGTTCAGTCTGAAAAATAAATGGATGTTGAAGATCCAAAGTCTATAATCTAGCATGATGGGAATTATAATTCATCCAAGTATGAGTTGGGATAGATGGATCCAGGAAGTAAACAAAATCTTAAGGTTAATATCAGTTTAATATTTGGATGGAAAAGAAAAGGCAACCAAGAGTGTTTTGGCTAGAAAGTGCTCAGATCAGAAATAATCATGCACAGTGGTTACAGTGAAGAGCACTTGAAGATTCAGGAATCTGAAAGAATGCAAGACTTCTAGGATAAGCAAGGAAATGTGATACAGGAAGAAAGAAGTTGTTGCAATTACTGTAGCAGAAAGTATTGTATGGCTTTTGGGACAGCCATAAAGTGAGAATGCTTGCATGTTTACGAGTGTTGTTGATAATGTTGTTGCACATGGAAGGAAGCAACATAGGGCTGGAATGTTGAATTATAAGGCTAATAAAGAAGCATGAGAACATCTATTGTCATCAGCTAATCAGGTAGCATTAAATTTGTTTAATGGAAGCCATGCAGGAAAGTATTCATGTTTAGAAATTATGTCGTATAATTTCCAAAGGGAAATACAGGTAAGAATTTCCCCAAATTGAATTTTATACTACGTTGTATGGTATTGTTTAAGTGCATTAACATGATTAAGTTACCACTAGGTGTGGAGGAATGTTATATTTATCAAGGATTTTAGCCTTTGAATGCACACACTGACATAGTAGCATGTCATGTTAATTTGGTTATGAGGCAATAACCAAAGAAAATAAAAGATAATAACTTGTTATAGGAATGATGCTAAGAAAGCTAGTCATGTATGAGACCAGGACATGGTTGGATATGGAAAGGTATGGTTATAGAAAGTTTATGTGGCACACAAATACCCAATGAGCTTCCTACCTTTAAATAAAACTTGGGCTGCAACCTTTTTTCTAACACTAATAAACACTACAGAATTGTATTCTTGGTGTAGTGTTCAGGTCGAAAAGGAAGGCATACAAGTAATTGGGAAGACAATGGGAAGTGTGTGGAGATGTGTCAAGACATTGGCCATATTTCCAATTTATAGGTGGTGAGATACATGACTTAGATAAAGATCATTCTGAAAATCAATGCAAAGTTGCATTGAATAAGTAGGCATTGAGAGTTGCACTCATGCCTAGTAAGTGGCAAAGTTGCACTCATACATGATGGAATTGTATATTTAAATGCATTTTATGAGTGCATGTATATATGTTTTTGCATGGAAATAGTTATACTAATGGCTGAAATGTTTCTAACTCGTGAAGTGGAGAACATTTTAGGAATTGTTAAACATTGCAACAGGAAAGTTGCAAGTCAAGTAGTCACAGGAATAGTGACTACAGAAAATTTCTTGTTCAGAAAATTGAAGAAATGAACTTACTATTATTAATTATGAACATGCATGTGCATAGAATGATGAGTCATTCTGTTTAGTTAAAATTGTTTGGTAATTGTGATTGAATTTCTAGGTGCAAACAATTCTAAGATCATTTCATAAGGTGATGTACATGTTGAATTATGATGTACAAAAAAATATTGAAAATTTGTCGGTTGTATGCAATATATAATCATTGCAGGAAAAATGGTATTTAGCATGGTGCTTGTTGAAATCCATAAGGAAAACTACATTCTATTATTCCAACAACAATGAAAAAATTATGGAATAGAATTTCATATTTTGGGAAAAAGTCGAATTCGTTATGAAATTAATTGGATTTCTAAAATGGAATTTTTATAATGCTCTCTCATGATAACTGCATGTGTATGATGAAGGTGAGATGATAATGATTAAAGTTGGAACTCATGGAACCACGATTCTCTGAGACTTCTTGTCTGGTTTGTGCTAGAGCCCTGGAAGGGAAGTTGAGTAGTCGATGAATTGTTGGACAGTGAAGGTGCATACTACCTTGGGTTGTACAGGCATGTGGGGAAGAGAGAGACCGTTGGTTGGAGTGTTGTTGAGGTTTGGTACCTTGGCCTAGACTATGCAGATATTTATTTTGGGTCATGGTTATCTTGGGAATCCATTTCCCTAATGGAGTCATAGACATGCTCGAGAGTGGTACACTGCTAAGAGTTTATCAGCAGTGAGATCTAAGGTTGGATGGAACGTCATCAATCTACAGCCAGTTGTTGCTTCAATGAGGTTTAATTGAAGCATGTAATAAGGAACAATGAGTTGAATTGTTCCTGAAGCATCTCTATGGAGTAGAGAAATTGACTCCCAGTTGCAGTATGAGTATGACAATTGGTGTTGGAAAGTAGAGCACCATATGGATAACAAGCTTTCAATAGCTAAAGCTTGTAGATTTTAAAGAATTTGAATGGTACATGGTACATAATGCACTGAGGATAGTGCATAAATAAGGGGAGGGGATTGTCATATCCCTAGGATGAACCCCAACTGTAAATGTAATAATGTACTTAAGCTAGTGATCTATTTTATATATTTTTGGTATGCATCTTCCATGTTGTAGTGCACGCAGGTACTGTGCAGTAAAATGATGAAATGGGCATATTCCAGGATACCGCGTGCAACAAATTAAGTGTGCGCGATATTGAGGCCAGGGAGCCTTTGTGTATATGTTGTGTTTTATAGGCTAGTGAGCCAGGTATTATAAGCTAGGAGGATTATGTTTTGAATTAGGCCAGAGAGCCTATATGTTAAAGGTTGGTGTACCTAATTTTGTATATATCTCAACATTAATATAAAATACATCATTGCACACAGACCGACCACGATAAAAGAGTATGGGGGACTAAACTCCACTAGTGGGGAAAGGGTGGGGGATAAAATTTAAGGAAAAGGGGCTAAGCTACAGAGCTTAAGCCAAAAAGGAATATTATATTAATATTTATTAAAGTATAAAGTATGGATAATTACTTTATCCTAAGTTCCAAAGTTGGGGACAAGTGGGAGAAAGTAGATCCCAACACGACAAGTGTCAAGTTGGGGACATGCATACATATTGTTGGGAAGTAGTTCATTTTCCATCTTCTTCCATCATTCTTTGATCATTCTTTCCATCATTCTTCGATCATTCTTTCCATCATTCCTTCCATTATGCATTCATCCATTCAGCCATACCATGATCTTTCACTCACGCAGTAAGCTATCCTCCATACTTCCTGTCACTGTACCTGAACCCGTATCCATAGTCATACTTTTTTGTGTAGCTAGTTAGTTGGGGAGTTGGAATGAAGAAGCGGGTTGTCAGGCCTGTGGGATACTGAAGAAGTGAGTTGTCAGGCCCGTGGGATCTTGAAGAGGCAGGTTGTCAAGACCGTGAGAAATTTCTCTCTGGGTGAGAGAATTGTTGGGAATTGATTTCCTAAAGGTGCCAAACTGCAGCTACAAGGTTTTAAGACTTCCTTTTCGGCCTGTTGTTGAAGCCCTGGAAGGAAAGTGGGGCAGCCGAAGTTATTAAAGGATTTTGTTGGTGTATTTTCCTGGAAATATGAAGATATACAAACTTATGACACAAGCATCATTGAACATAAGATCCCTTTGAAAGAGGAGACCAAGCCATTTAGGTAGAAACTTAGACAGATAAATCCCATGTTGTTGCCTACTATGGAAAAGGAATTTAAGAAGTTGCTTGATTCCAAGATCATCATACCTTTAAGTTACTCTGATTAGGTGGCCAACTTGGTCCCTGTGAGGAAGAATAATGGTGAAATCAGACTTTCTGTTGATTTCATAAATTTGAACATAAGTTCCAAGAAATATAATTACCCCTTGCCAAAGATGGAGCATATTTTACATAGAGTAACTGGTTCAGCAAGGATGTCCATGATTGATGCCTTCTCATGCTACAATTAGATCTTTGTTCTACCTGAAGATAGAGAGAAGACATCCTTCACTACTCCTTGGGGCACATTCATGTATGCTAAAATTCCCTTTGGACTAATGAATGCAGGAGCAACCTTTCAGCGAGCAATGGATATTGCCTTTATTGGGGATAAGGAAAAAAAATTGGTCATCTATCTGGATGACATGACAATATTATCAAGATCTGATAAGGAACATTATCATCATTTGAAAAAGGTCTTCCTGAAGTGTAGAAAGTTTGGACTCTCTCTCAATCCTAAGAAATATTTGTTTGCTATGAAAGAAGGAAAGTTATTAGGACACATTGTATCAATAGAAGGGGTAAGGATTGATCCAAGTAGATTAGAGGCCATCCAGACTCTGTCTCTTCCTAGGTCCAAGAAGGAATTTCATTCCTTCTTGGGTAAAATAAATTTTTTGAGAAGATTCATCTCTAACTTTGTTGAATTGGTTAAGTACATCACACATATCCTTAGAAAGGGAAATGAGGTGAAATGGATTGTTTAATCTTGGGATTCTTTTGACCAAATCAAACAAACATTGATTGAATCACCTATTCTCATCATCCTTGATTATTCAAAGGAATTTCTAATATTCTCTTTTGCGTCATATGACACGTTGGTTGTTGTCCATCTTCAGAAAAAAAACAGAGGGGTTGGAATAGCCTATTTCCTTTTTTACCAGGGCATTGAGGGATGTAGAGATGAGCTATGATATTATGGAAAAGAAGGCTTATTGTTTGCTTAAAGCCCTCAAAGCCTTCAAAGTATACATTCTGCATTCCAAGATTATTGCATATGTCCCATAAGCCTTTGTGAAAGAAATACTTATCCATACTGACATAGATGGGAAGAGGAGCAAATGGATTATCAAAATTTTGGAATTTTCCCTTGAAATGAAGCCTACAAAGTTGGTGAAAGGCCAAGGTTTAGGTACATTGTTGGTTGAAACAAATTGCAAAGAACTGGGAGTTAATTTCATGAACCTAAACTATGAAAATAAGCAAGGTGATATTTCTATCAAAGCTCTCATATCAGTCCCAACTTGGCAGAATGCACTTGGTACAAATACATCATTTATTTTCTGCAAAAGTTGCAACCTCCATATGGTTTCGAGAAGAACAAAGTAAGATATTTGAAGATAAAGGCAATCAAATATTGTCTCATTGTCCCATTGTAAATATCACTTTTTTTTTTCTTTCTAGTTGAATAAATGACCCCATAGCCCTAGGATAAGACATTGAAACTTCTTGTTCTTGGAAGCTCACAGGGAGCATGCCATCCCCTATGGAGTGAATGTTATCACATGAATTTGTTAAGGGTCACATGAAGTTCTTATGGGTCAAATTCATTCTTGGGTGTTTTATTTTTTATCCTTATTCTTGTTTAAGTTTTACTTTTGATATTCTCATTATGGTTTTCTTAGGTCTTATCACAAAATATATTTAAGGTTGAATGTTGGCCCATACTTTTGGTTTATACCTTTGGTTTATACCTTCATCTCATTAGCTTTGGAAAATGATGGTGAATTGTTAGCTTAAAACTTTGGCAGTTGCTTCCTCCTTGCATATCTATTTTCCTGGAGGGTTTTATTCCATTTCTTAACCATCAGTTTCCCTTTCATAATCTCAAAAGTCAAATAGGCATGAAATCTATGAAGCCTTAAATAAGCCATCTTTGAAAAATACCATCATTCCAAACCCCAAGACCTATGTTCTTTGTTTGGTCTCTCATATATCTCAGATTATTGTATTAGTTTTGCCTCCTATAATAGAAAATGGATACAACTCAATAGAAGAAGGCTCACAAAGGTGGGAGTGTATTCAGGACTGAGCCTTATGATATGCATTTATTTGATGTTGAACCTTTGATCAGAGAGGTCTTCCAGAGAGTTGGATGTTTAAATTTCTGTCAAAATATGTAGAGGGGACACCCTGAGGTAGCCAAAGAGTTTTCCTTGAATTTTGATGGTACCAAAACCAAGGTGGGAACCCTTGAAATGGAGGTATCTGAAGCCACCATTGCAACAGCCACTGAGATACCCAAAACTGGTGAAAATATGTTTTAAATCCATGACTCTTAATGCAACCTTCTCTAAAGAGTTCCTCAAACTAGAATGTCAGGGAAATAACCTATCAAAGGGAGTGCCTAGGAGCCACTTGGTTGAGGGATTTGAAAATATGTTAAGGGTGATCTAGAGATATTTTACCTATGAGGGAAGATTCAATATGATTTACCAATACCATATTAGAATTTTGTTGCACTTCACAGGAAAAGGCCTAATGAACATCCCTTTCTATTTGTTTAGGAGTATGGGGAAAATGCCCAACAAGGTCCAATCCAAGTCCAAGGATGTGGACAGAAGTGTTTTCCACTTAGGGTTGATTAGGATGCTTGTGATGGAGGAGTTAAAGAAAGTAAACATAGCTTGGGAGAAATTCATTTCCCCTACACATCTGCAATTAAATGTAGCCCCTACTCCTCAATATAAGGTGCAGAGACCTTTGCAAGCTGATAGTGTTGTTCACACAGAAACAAGTAAAAAGAGAAAGGGAAAACACATTAACAAATATTATGAGTCTCCTAAGGAACAAGAAGAAGAAGAAGGGGGAGCTCATCACTCTCCACAAAGGGAATTTTCAGCCCAACCATCTCCATAATTAGCATAAATTCACTCAGCTAAAACCACAAGAAAAAAAGGGAGAAGGTTACTCTTCCCCTCACATACTGCTAAAGTTGAGACAAAATCTAGGATGCCTTTCACCGAGTCATCATCCAAGATTCAGGAAAATGCTGAAAAAGAAGTCATAACAAAAGCTCTTGTCAAGAGGAAGGATAAGGGTAAATTTGACAATGTTGAAAAACATGTTGAATTTATAGACATTACCACTCCCCCTGACAATCCTACCTTCAAAATAATGATCAGACAGCTCAGAGATGCCAGAAAGGAGATTTCTCACTTGAAGGGAGAAGGATTGGCTAAGAGGAAAAATTTAAAGGATCTGATGGATATGTATCTGGAAACCATAGATAAAGTTAGGTTTATTGCAAGGAGATTTTTGCCCCATCATATGCAGCTTAAAAATATATACAAACAGAACAGAGATTTACAATCTCAAATCAGAAAGCTCAAGCTGGAGATACATCCTTTCAAAGATGAATTAGCTCAAAGAAATCTGAATGTGCTAGCTCAAGCTGCAACGAGAAGAAGCACCAGACTCAGGAGGTGAAATGGAGTGGTTAAAAGACTCTCAATTTTGAATATGATTATCCTTGCATTTTAAATTTTTGGTGGGAAGTTTCATGCTTATACCTGATTAGCAGGCTTCTACAGGCTTATATACCTTTGGCTAAGGTTTTTTGGGTATTTTTGGCTCAAACTGCACGACACAGAAAACTACAGGACATTTCATAGTGTTTGGCGTTGTGAAATGATCTACACATATAGAAGTTGCAAAGTCGTTGTGAAATCCACGAAATGATCTAGACAGACAAAAAATGAAATCTCGCTACGGAATCTACTATGAAATAGTATACATAGGCGGGCGCTACAGAATTATCTATGGAATTCGCTACGAAATCTGCTATGAACTGGATGATACAGTCAACACTTCAAGATTTGTTGCCAATTCTTATTTTGATGGGTTTTGAGAGAATCAATGGTCACCAGGTGGCTAGTGGAGCTTAGGACAGATGCTTGGAGGTCATTTGGAGTTGGTGAAGACATGGAAATGAAGGAGGTTCACTCAAGGGACACCTCACTAAGAAAATATTATGGTGTTAGGATGGTTGCCAACATTTCCCTTGTTTATAGCAGTTTGTTGTTTCCACTTGAACATGTGTAAGATTTTCAGTTTTAGGTGGGAGAATCATATGTTAGAGGATCAAACTCGAATTGTATGATGTCATTCCTTGGTTAGGATATAAATGCAACATTAGAATAACACTTTGAGGTTCGAATGGTGGAGCATAGACTCACTGATGTAATGTTTTGATGCAACAAAGCCATACTCTAGTTTTTATGTATGAGATCTAAGACATTTTGCCTAATAGAAGTCATCTTTATTTCCCATCATCTTACTTATTTTTTGTTATGATTTTCTCATCATTGAATGATTCAATTGAGATATTATAGTTATGTTACAATTTATGTTTTATTGTGATGTTGTTGTGATTATTATCAGTGTTTAAAAGCTTGTATTAAAGAAGTTCTCGTGTCTGATCTTTTTCCTCATTTGTCTGCTAGTAAATCTTGATGTTAATAGTAGATTAATTCATCCTTCATTAAATTATTCCATATACCCACACTTATATTTAAATCATTGACTGAAGTTAGCCAAGACCTCACTTTCTTATGCATATTTATTAGAAATTTTTGTGTTTGAGCATTGCCATGTTGATTTTTATCCATTTGACACTTTATCACAAATTTACCATTACAAACCTATTTGATGGGTAATGGGTTTATCCTATAGTAGTTTGAGGCTGACTCTCAGTGCTAGCAGAAGGTATGACAAAACTTGAACACACTACGTGACAGAAAAGTGAATGCAATGTGCCAGGACAGAAAATGATCGGAAAGAGAAATTGATGGTTGATAAAGGAAGGTGCATTTATGACAGAGGTTAAGGAAACTTTGACACAACTACAATTATATGTAGCACAGCAGAATGAAAAGGTGAAATCATAGTAGACTATTAAGTAAAAGATAGTTCACGTGTAGGAGACGGTCCAGATTATAATGGCAGGTAGTGAAAATTTTGTGATCACTCAGGATATGCTGCAGATAGATGAGGAGATGGTGTAGAAGGATGTGAAAGAAATTGATCACTTGGACTTGGGACTAGCCAAGGTCCCAACCAAAGAACTATATAAAATTCAAGTAAGCATCGTATAGGAGATCCAATCAAGAGCACGCGTAGATGCGACGAAGTTACAAGTAGCTAAAGACATAAAGGACACATTGAAGATAACCCTCAACAAAGTGCAGATCAATAACGATGATGCAAAGAAGTGAATTGGCCAGATAGAGTAGCACATAGAAGAATTTTTTAAGTCAATTCTAGACTATGCGCAAGAAGGGGCACATTTACATGCATAAGAGAATATTGGAAGAATAGCACAAGCTATAGAGAATTATAAGAGCCATATAACGGACTTGATGGCACTCTTGAAACCAAGCACGCCACTAGAAGTGAGATATCAAAGAGAAAAGGAGGTGGTGGGGAAAAGTTGCAGGAATTGGAACAGAAGGAATAAGGATTCAACACAACCGTGTAGGATTTGAAGAAAAATCAAAAGGAAATGTACATACGAGAAAGGATGAGGAGTACGCAAGAGTTATAGAATTTACAAGCAGAATTGAAGAAAGTGCAAAGAGAGAAGCAGTTGAGGAAATATCAATTGGATCCATTTCAAGAATATGTAGAGAACATGTTGACATAGATGGATACAACCAAAGGACATATGGAAAACCTGAAGCTGGAAGATGAAGAAATATTGAAAGAGCATATCATTGTGCAGATTGTGGAGTCTATTACAGAGAAGAGCGCACAGGTTAAGACTTGTGTTGAAGATATTTCAGGTAGATTCCAAAAGTCAGAGAAGTCTTTCAGAGATGCAAACACTGTCTGGGTGGCTCTGAGCGATCCACATGTTAATGTTGGGGTCCTGTTGGAGCAGGATATTTTGGGAGAAAATTTCAAGGAATAAGGAAGAGTGTATAAAATGAGGCAGGAAGCTAAGTAATGGACCTCGGAATCAGCGTGTGTCGGGAATCAAGGAAAAGAAGAATCAAATAAGGAAATGGTTGGATTTAAGAAAAACTGTGCACAAGAGGTTGTAAAGTGGAAAAACCTTATCCAATAGGGTTAGGGTTTTGTTAATCATTGTAATGGGTTTAACCCAATTTTGGTATTATAAATAGGCATTGTAGGATCTAAGGAGATCATCCTTGAATATCTTATCTTTTTTAGCATGGTTGGAGAGTTTTGAGTCACGGTTACTAGTTTTCGGTCTAGTGTTTTGGAGATGAGTCTGTTTTGGAGTTGTAACTAAGGGCCAGGTTGCAAGTTGTGGATGTTAGTGCGACACTGGTCAGACTCACCATCACCAATACTAAACTTTTGATGTAATGCGTGCAACGCAATATTTTGAAGAAGATGAATAAAGAAGCATAAAATTACAAATCTTTGTGGGTGTAGCCCAGGGGGGTGAACCATTGTAAAACATTGTGTTAATGTGTGGAATGTTTTCTTTATGCATTTTAATGTCTTTTATGATGAATGGATGGATAAATGAATGAATCTGTTAAGGTTAATTTGCAGTGCACACTAGATTAGACATGTTATTTCCTATAGAATGAATGTTAAAGATTAAATGAATGGTAGATCTAAATGATGGTATGGTAGATCTGATGAATATTGAAGTATAATTTGATAGGAATGCATAACATCCCATGAGAATCATTCATTCCACGATTGCAGACATCTAGGTCATGCAACCACCCATAAATCATCTTGGGTGAGACTGCGTTGTGCATTCTATGCATAATGTTTCCTTTTGGTCTCCAGAAGGGACAATGGTTTCTAGGGTTTTTTTGGAGAAAAAGGTAGAATCTGGGTCATCCCATACATCCAACAGTGTACAAATTTCTAGCAGATAAGGTCAGGGCACACTCATCTGACATGATTGTTGTATTCCTTGGATATTTTCGAGCGAGAGTGGGAGAGCATGTTGATAGCTTACATCATAGGTATACCGAGGGCACAGTGGGAAAATAGTGGGTGTGCAACATTTTTCCAGTTAGGGTATTTCACACACCTCCCGACGATATCTTTGGAGCATGGGGTAGCATAGGTGATAGAGCCATCCAATGGAGAGATGTTTAGAGTCCATGAGAAGCCTCAATTTATTGTCAGTGATCGGAACAGACTTCCTTCTCCAATATTCATGATCGAGTATGGAAATAGATATGCAGGTCATGAATTCACCTAGAGGCCCATGCAAAATATTATTCATGGTAGTAGGTCCATCCCTTACAGGTATTTCGGCTTGGAGTTATAAGAGAGGAGGATACCGACAAAGCACAAAGGTCAGACAATTATGATCAAAGTGGTGCAGCATCAGCATGGTGGATCCTTTCTTCAATTAGATTACGACCCTGGGATCTCAGTATTAGTCATCTCAGCAGCTGACACGGAGACAGAAGACAGTATTTTATTTCATGAGATTCGATCCCTAGTAGAGAATTTCTTTGAGGGGTTGATCGAGTTGTTGTCGTATCGAGTTTCTCTACTTAGCAGCAATATTCATGAGGTTTCTTATGTCAGTAATTTTCCAGCCCACGCATCGAGCGGAATGTGCTTCGCATCTCCCAACGTGTTTTGGGACCCTTGTATCATTTTCAATTTTAGTCTAGCTCATTCAATGGGACATCTAGTTGTGATGGTATTTCTTGAGGGCAAGCAATATTAGGGAAGGGAGGATTGTGATGTCCCCATTTTTGGATTTCCCTGCTTTGCAGTTGAGTTGGCCTTCGGGGTTTATGCTAGCCTAACCATAGGGTTAAATGGAGGTTAACAGTGATCTAATAGGGTTTAAGGGAATTATATGAGGTCCAACCTATCCCATTAACCATATTTCATCACCAGGAACATTTATGCACAGTTTATTCTTGGTTCTATGGAATTTCGATGATTCTCCTAATTTGGGTTATTATTGAGCTTAATTTAATTAAATACACTAATGGTGTTATTCAGATTATATTATCTGAGGAAATACCTTGGTGTAATATCTCATTGTAATTGGGACGAAAATATCTGAAGGTTGGGATGATGAGAAAGGGGATTCCAGCATCCAGAAATGTCTTAAAGCCAATTAATCACTTTTCGACATTAAAATGAGAATTAATTAATTTATTATTAAATGTCATCAGAGCAGGAAATTAATCTTTTTTAAAAAGGTGACAATGAGTAATTGGAAAAAAATCACCTAAGTGACTATTGAATTAATAAAGTCACTTTAACTTATTAAAAGGGTAAAAAAGGTCGCAAAAGGGTCAATGAGAGAATTAAAGGAGAATGAGGGGTACTTTCTGTCATTATGCATATTGTTATTTTCTAGAATGAAATTAAGAGATACCTTTGTGACTTTGGATCTTGGGATGAAAACCCTAGAGATTTGGAAGATTGGTTTCGGTGGTGAGACCATCCACCCTAGCTGGTCATTGAGAGAATATTATTCAAATATCCGTATTGTGCTTCATTGTGAAGGATTTCATCATATGGTGGTTGATATTTCTTGACAGTGGTTGAGTTATTTTCTTGGGGTTAAGTTATTCATTGGCGGTTGGGCATTTCTTCTTTGTGGGTCGAGTTGCTAAGGTATGGAGGTTGAGTTTCCACCCAAGAGGATCAATTTTGATTGTGGCGGCAATTCTTTGCTAAGGGGGGTGATTATTTGACTATTTCGGGTTGATTTATATATGTTGAGTTGAGTATTATGTCTTTTGGGTCGATTTCTTCACTAGTTGGGTCGATTTCCACTATGGGGGATAAGTTATATTGTGGTTGGCTAAAGCTACCTCTTGTTGGGAGGATTGTATACATGTGGGGTCGTATCTTCTGGCATGTGGCTAAGTTTATTGTTGAAGGTTGAGTATTTTTCCCGTGAGCAAAGATATCTCCAAGATGGGTCGAGTTCACTACCATAAAATCACTCTCCATTGCTTATTCATTGTTGTCTGCAATGGTTTTCTATAGGCATGTAAAATTTTGCAGCCAAATATATATCAAGTTTCTTGTATTTATTGTTGTATCCTTTGTCAAGTTTTCATTGTATTAGTTTTCATAAAATAAGAAATGCAGTCAATATTTTGTGTCTTCAATAGTGGTGTTTTATTTTAAACCATAGTTGGAAATGAGTACCTTATATTTCAGTTTGTTTTCATATTTAAAAATGGGTGTCAAATATATCTCAAATAATGTGATAAAATATTCCTAAATCTACTATATTATCAAACACTTAGTGCCTCTCAACAATAAATTGTTTGACAAAGTGTCGACACTCTAAACCAAAGAAAAATCCACAAAACAATTAGTGGGAACATTACATACAACTTGGTACTTATTGGAAACAAATTGACATTGATAAGGGGAGGTCATCAAGGGACTGTGCCACAGAGAAGGGACTCCCTTGTGTAGAGGAAAATCAGTTGATAAACTACTTTATAAAACTATAGATACCTTAGCTCAGTGGGAAGGGGGGGAATTTTGTTGTTGTCAAAGGAGGAAGGAGAATAACCTTCCTCGATCGTCCTAAGATTTGAAACCAATTGAATCATTCCCTTTGTGGTATAACAGGGGTGGCGTACTATAGGAAGACACTCTACAGTATGGCCTAAGGTTGGGAGTAAAGGAATCATCTCTTAGTCAGTTGGTGTTGGTTATTTTCTTGACTAGATAAGTGTTTAGATTTTTATTTTTAATTTTTGAATGAATGATGTAAACATGTATTTGCCTGATTTAAATGGGAAATGTGAATGCTAGTAATCAATGAATTGAAATTCTGAGTAAATGGGAAATGCTTGTTGTTTCCCTTGTTTAACCTATTAAACTGTGAAATTGAATAAGTATGGATAGTCTGTGTCCCTAAGGATATTGCAACTTTAAGAGGAAATTTTGCAATATATGGACAAAAACTTCGTTACTTGGTGACGTAAGGGACTTGGTGTCTGCGAGGCCCCTATGAGGAATAGAGGAACTTGAGCCCTGAGGGAATCTCATTCATTATGTGGAAATCTTGCAATATATGAAAGTACCTTCCTCTTGACGAAGTTAGGAAGACTTCGACAGTCTCAGGGTAGAAATATAACTTATAAGAGCTTAGTAAAACATTGTATAACTCTTGAGTGGGTAAGTTATGATTTCGGAGCATTAACCAGTAGAAAGTCCTTTGTTGAGTCAGGAGAGTTTACAACCATCAATTTGGTAGGGAAAGTAGATCCCAACCCTTCGTTGGGAAAGGAAATATCGTCGAGAGTGATCGAGTGTTGGGACTTGAGTGAAGTTTGACGAGGACAAAGACCTTGAGATGGGACGAGGATTGGCGATCGGTCGAGAGTGACCTCGGTAAGATCTAGACCGTTGGTAATAGTCACATTTTCATTGGGGTATAAGAGGTTGGTGAAGTTGGACGATGGTTCCAAAGAGCATCGACGATTATGAAGGTCCTAAAAATAAATGAGAGTTGTTGATCATCATATATGTGAGAGATGATCTCCACCATAGATTTTTTGTAGGTTCCATTTAAATGAGAAAAAGGGATAATGATTTCATGTCAACGTGGCATACCAATATGGCATCCAACATGTCTCCAGTGGTGGAAAGTGTCACTAGTGGAATAGTTGATGGACATGAGTGGTCCATGAGGGAGTTGGAATCCCTTATGACTTTGACTGTAGCCTAAACCGTTAGATCTGGATGTGGCAAGATCCCAACCGTTCATAAGAGGATGTTGAAAATGGATCCAAAAGTGAGAATAGGAGCATGTGTCGACGATGATGAGATATCAAGGTCGAATGATAGTCATTGATTGGTAGGAATTTAAGATGAGATATCAGTCGTGGATTCACCATAGGACCCACGGGCTCACCAAAGTAAAGAAATTGGTGGGACAAATTATAATAACCATGCAGGTTGGGGACAACGATGTGATTGGATTCATTGAAGGTCATATTCAATAGTCGTCGAATATGGGAACGATTTGTTGGAAGGTTTGTCATCAGAACATTCAGTGTTGGGGTGTTTGATGCTCCATGGGAGTAGAATCCCCATCGACGATGTAACACACCCATGGTGGGTCATCGAAATTTCATTTTCCTTAACTATCTCAAATCCTCCATTCAGGGTATTTATCACCTTCTGCTTGTCCAGAGCATTCCAACCATGGTCTCCATGCTCAAAATTGAGCTCAGAACTGGTAGATATACCTCTCCCAAGTTCCTCGGGTGTTCATTGGTTGGGGGCACGCAGATTTCATGTGGATCCAACTCAATAAGCTCCATCCCAAGTCCTTTGATGTCCCAGAGCTTCCAACATTCCAAATTATATGGTAGAGATCCATTCCCCAACCAATCCAATTACTGGACTTGATCCTCGGCTAACTCACAGGCTAGAGGGAAATTTAGTGTTCAGCCTTCGGATTGAATTCCAGGTCTAGCCCCTTCCCTCCATATACATGCACATATGACCGCGGCTATGACCAAACACCAAGAAAACCACCGCGTGAATCCTACGGAGTGGAAAATCTTCAAAGTTCACAATCTGACGTCACGTGTCCTCGGAGAATTTGATGGCCCTGATCCACTTCGAGACTTCGGGCCTTGGTAGGTTCTCGAGTCTTCACATACGCAAACCTATGGAGTGTCAGATATTTTGAAATGCGTCCTCCTCTATTCAATGTTCACGATGAACTCCGACGCTTCGGCCTTCAATATTTTTGGTGTCACAACACCCCTATCCTCCCAAAGTGGTCAACGTCGGGTTGACTATGTCGTAGATCCGACGGCTAGGATAGGACCTGAAGGATCCCTAGATCTACGGTCCTAGTCACTTCATGAATCTAGGATTCAAGAGTTCTACACAATCCACCCTTGCTTTCCTCCGAAGTACCATTCCTCCGAAGCACACGGATCTCCACCACATGTTCCTCTGGATCCAATGCTCCAGATCTTCTTCACTACTTCGGCACTTTGGGTCCCTTTAGACTCTCTATGATACTACATCCCAAATCCTCCAAGGTCCCAAAGTCCCAGACTCTCAGAGTTCCAGTCCCTTCACCAACCACATTGGCTAGCTGGGCACATACTAGGGGTTGGCACATAGATGGGTTAGGGGCGACACATGCCCTCACTCAAGATGACATGTGTCATGTTCCAAAGGCTCTATGGGGTAGGTGATGTGCATGAATCCAAGTGGTGTGTGGCTCGTCAATCTTAAACCCATGTCACCATGGATGGTGTCACTATGCCTCATCGCTCAAGCCTAATTGTCTTTCAACATCCCTTAGATTTTCATGGTCGAGATCCTGCCAACACCGATTTTTTCACAGATCGATGGTTCACAGTGATTGCGAGGCCCCAATCAGAGACGTGCTCACTCTTTATCAGAGAGCTTAATCTCTCCAATCTAAAAAGTTCTCACCCTTTTCTATTTAATCGTGGTCGTTGATTCTCCACCCCGACGAGATCAACGACATTGGTTGATTATGGTTCATGAACTAGCACGTCCGTAAATTTCACCTTCGCACTCCACAATGATTCCCAACCATCAACCTAATCGAGAGGTTGGTGTTTGATCCATTAACTCCAGTGGATATTTGAGTCGATATGGTGATTGAGATAGGTTTTCCTCCTGATGAACGGCTCACATTCATCTCCTCTGTCAGGTTCTTGATTCATATACGGCGCCTTTTACTCAGGGAGTTCGGGTAACTTTGACTATCGTGAAGTTTGACATCCCAGGGTGTCGAACTCTCGAAACTCTGAAACCATTATGATATAGCTCATTTTAGGCTTAGCGCAGGGTTCCTAGACCCAGGTCACATGGACCTTCATATGATTCTCGAGCTATGATATCTACTCTTATCCGGGTTTTGGTTAAGGTCGTGGGCGTGAGTTCAAGATCCCTTAGGCTACTAGTTTGAAGGAAACACCTTCCTAATTCTTAGAAAATTAAGTTCTGAAATAGGGTGGGGTAAACTCGTGAGATTACCGAGACGGTATCAGTGCCAAGAGTCTTGCTCTGATTCTGGAGCTGGGAGGTAGCTCCCTGGGTAAAAAAACCTTCGAGATTTAAACCGGAGCATACGGGAAAATTCAAAGAATAATTTATCAAGGAAGCCAACGTATACACATAACTTAACTATTTCAATGCAGAAACCATTTATAGATATGTAAATACATGCATGCAACCATTAATTCCCAATTCAATGCATAGAGTATGAAAACACTTATCAGAACCAGATAACGTGAAGCGACTGATAGAAGAGGTGCTCATTTCCACCCAACCATAGGATCAATCACTCCTAACGGATTTACCAATAGCCACCCCCAAGCTAGACCACGATGCTTTTGAGATTGAATCTCTTCTTTCGACACAGAAATAGATAGGGATGAAGGTTACTCTCCTTCTCCTAACTCAATCTATATTTCTCGCGATCATAACACACTCATTTCACAGTTCTTCCTCGAACCTGAGAGCTCAGGATCTCGTCTATTCACTCTTCGTAGGTCTTTCTCCTCTCTATCCACCGCTCCTTGCTTTCTTGCCTTTCTCAGCAAGATTTTGTTTGGCCTGAATTCCTAGTCCGTGGTTAGGTCTGGAAGCCTTACAAATGGGCAGTCTGCCCCATCCCCTCAATAACTCTTGAGGAGGTATTCCCACCTACCATCCTGGTTGTAATTCATTTCTGGGTCAGAGGGTAGTTCTGATCCTGAGCAATTAAATCCAGCAAAGTATTGGTTCAGTGGAGGTTAATGCAACCATTCCTGATCCCCTCCACCATATCTTTCATATCATTTGTGATCTCTCTTAGCACATCCCCTTTCCAAAATTCATGCAACACTTATCCATTTTCTATTAAATAACAGAATTTACATTCATCAACCTTTTATACAAAGGTCCATCAAATCAAACATTCACATATTTGAGTTTGCCATAGTTTCTTGGCCAATATAGTTATATTTACAAACTGGGGGAAAATGTTGGAGTTACTTCACACACACCTAGGATTTATTTTTCCTAAGGTTATTCCTTGTTTATTAGTCATAATTAGTCATTATCCAGTCTCC
>SNQJ01S0188659.1:0-18104 GCA_010110895.2 Picea sitchensis
TTCCTTGATGATATGACCATATTCGTGACACCTCCTATAGCGGAAAGGGACTCTTTCATAGTCTAGAATTTGCACCCTGGTTCTTCCCAAGTCTGTTAAAATTAGATATTCCTTTAAGCCTTCTCTTATGTTTAATAAGACTAGGATCCTTGCTACAACCATCTTCCCTGAATCTATGAATCCCATATTTGCGGCTAGGAATTCTCCTAAGTGATTCCCGATAGCTTGAAAACATTTTTCGTTCTAGAGATGAGGGGGAAGTCTCGGCATTCGAACCCAAATGGGAATGGAATCCAATCTCTTATTATCAGCATCAAATGTGGGGCTCCAAAGTTTCAGAAGTATAGGTGAGGAGTCTATGAACCAACTTTTCTGGAGAACTGAAATAACCTGAGATTTTTTTGTGAAAGTAGCATAAACCAACCTCTGGACAGTCGGCTGATTTTTGGAGGCGGGTTGAAAATCACATCCCAATTTAACGCCACCCAAGCTTTTAGCGTTTTTTTCGCTAAATTGACGTCCATATGCTTTTCCAACTAGGGTTTTGTCCGCCATTTCTTCTACTCCTGATAAGGTTAGGTCATCTCCCAGAGTGAAGTCAAGATTTGATTTTGAAGATCCTACGCACTTGTTGCGTTTCTTGTGTCTTGACTCAGCGACTCCCGTGTGATTTTTGATTTGAGGGTTTTGTGCAACATTCGCTGGCTCCCCCCTGAAAACTGAGACCCACTCACTAGAGTTTGTTGGTCGAAGATTTGTTGAAATAAAACCTTCCTCCATCACTATTGAGTGATCCTGGAAGTAGGCTATTCCTCGAAGGAGTAGAGATGGGCCGTGTTCATGCCTTGTTCTCCATGAACCCAGTCTACAAGAGCATGAGTAGAAGTAGGTGAGCTTAAGCCTGGAGGGGTCAGCTGATAAAAACCTTGCTCAAGTGGGGGGGAAAGAGGGAAGTTTGGTATCACGGGGTCCAGATAAGACCAGGAAAAATTTATAGGGGAGGAGGTGATAGGGAAACCACACTGTAAGGGTGAAAGAAAGCCTTCGGCTGGGATAGAAGACGAGATCTCAGGTTCTAAGTAAGAGGTAAGGGGAAAAGTTTGTGGCGAAGCAACCCCAAAAGTCCCTGCTCCGCCTAGCCAAGAGAAATCTTTTGAAACCTGACCCAGAAAATTGTTGGAGACCCCCGAGAGCTGAGAGAAGAAGTCGTCCTGTGAAACCGGAGGTAAAACCCCACCCATCTGTTCCGAGATTGGCTGTATCTGACTGCCAGCTGCCACTAACCAAGGTAACGTTTCTCCAGGCTCGGGTGAGTAGTCCACCGCGTCATCATATCTAGCCATGGTGGAGTAAGTCTCTGAGGGGAGAAAACCCGAGAAGAGATCGTCTAGACCGCCATGAGAAATTCCTTTTAACCGCGTTGTCAGTCGTTGCGTGAAAACCTCAGTAGCAAGATCCTTCTTTATTTTAGTATAAATAGTACTATAATTAGTTAAATGAAGGGGTAACATGATTATGTTGTAATAATGAATATTAAATCATACTTGGGGTTGGATCCCTAAGGTAAGAAGGAAAATAAAATCCTTGGTTTTACTCGGCTGGTAATTTGGGCCAAGTAGAAACATAATTACGAAGGGAATTAATTAATGAAGATTAATTACCCTAGAGGGGATTAAATAAATGATTAATAAGGAGCGAGATTTTATTATGATAACGATTAATTAATTTGAGAGGCCTAGAAGAGCTAGGCAAATGCGAACCTCTGGTTGGGTGAGTCCTTGTATGCTATGATGATGTGGCGTGTTGGGGAAGACCCATGTGTCACCGCAACACTGGACGTGAAATAAGTGTGGCACCCTCGTCAAGCATAGGCTATGTGTTAAGTGTGAATAAATCTAAACCGTCAGATCTGAGGGTGGATGCATCTCCACCATAGATTTTGGATTGGGAGAAGTCCTTCGAATTCAGACTTCGGACCTTCGGGAGGTTTTTGGTTTGTATGACACTGATAGAGAGTCGAAGGCTCGAAATCGCGAAAGCCCGGTTGGGACTTTTCTCGTAACCCCTCCTCCAGTGGCCTCGTCATCGCTAGAAGACGATGACTTCGGTCGTGCCAAGGCTACGTTGACTGGTATAAATGAAGTGGAGCCACATGGGTGCCACATGGCGATGGTGTGGCTTTTAACCAATAATGCCCCGTAAGATTTCGGAAAGCCATAACTCTCAACCCAGAACCCAAATTTGGACAATTCACAGTCGTCGAAAAACTCTCGGCGAGTAAAAGGCGATGGTGTCCTTGCTCGAGAAATTCAAGGGAGTGGTAGGAAAGCGAAAATTTTATGCCCCATCCCTTAAAAGGATACTTAGGGGGTTGGGTGTGTGACATCACCCTTGTGTTTTTTTTTGACAAAAATGGATAATGAGTCTTTAATTAAAAGTCAGTGACAAAGTCACCGAGGCCGTTACAACTAGTTTGCCTTTAGGGGCTCTACCCGATCCTATCCGGTCCAATTGATTACATTACAATACCCTAAAAATTGTAAACCAACCAAAGCTTTGAATTCGTTGTATGTGGCGGCTTCTATACAAAATGTCGTCATCACAAAGTTACTTGTAGAGGTAGCGCTTGGCGATTTGTTCAGGCCAAACTTCCTTGGATCCTACTTCCGGGGTAGGCCGTGCTCGTTTTGCTAGTCCTTGGTCAATTTTTCCAGTTGCGTCTCTAGCTTGAGGACTCAGGCTTCAAGCCCCTCCTTGGGGTCCTTGTGCTCTTGCCAAACTTGTTCCACTGCTTTAGCAAAAACGTTTTTGGTCTTTGTGATGTCTGCATCAAGCATGGCAAGCCTTCGCCCAACCTCAACATCAAATCCCTGAAGGATGATGTCTTGATTTTGCACAGTTGTTTTGATCCTCTGCATATCCTCCTCCATTGTCTTTAGTCTTTCCTCCAGCGATGGTGCGCTCCTTGAGCTAGCCGCCATGCCTAACCACTAGTGCTTGCTGATCCTCCTCTGCTGGAGAGTTTTCCTCTTCCGTCTCCCTCTTGATCTCTCCTCTGGCTGCACTCGTTTGAGAACGAATCCTTCCGGGTAGTGGATTTTAACCATGGTCGCGGTGCCTTTCCTCTTTGGCACGAATTCTACTGAGTTTGAATGCGCTCAGATCGACCTTACCCAGGCCGTGATGCTTGTGACTTTCTCTGAGCCTTCGCCTCCCATTTGATAACGTCTCCCCTCAACCCTGCTGCGCGTCTTATCCTTTCGTGTCTTGTCTCTAGCTTTTTGTCTTTTCTTCAAGCGTCAGATCCCCTTCTTCTCTGCTTTGTCTGCTAGTGTTCTTGCTGACTTAGGCATTCTACTGGCCGCCAATAACACTCCCTTTCCTACTCAGGCCTTACGGAATTTCCAGATGGGATGAAATTCCATTTATTTGGAGTTCTCCTTTGCTCAAGGTGACGCCTTTGTTTGCTTTCATCTGCCTGTTCATTCAGATTACGAAGGATATGGAACAATTGATAGGCTCTCAACCTTTTGAGTTGATGATGGATTTTCTCTAGGATGTGTTGGAGCTTTGCCTGCTTAGCCGGGATATGAAGAATCAGGGCTTGGATTATTAATTTGGAGTACCCTATGATCACTAAATCATTAACTTTCTTGCTGATAGCCTGGCTCAACCCTTGCCAGAGAGCGAGTGCTTCAACACGGTTGTTGGATTCTTCTCCTAGCCCCCAAGCATAAGACATTACTAACTTTCCGTCTAGGTCTACGAGAACCCCTCCTCTTCCTGCCGCTCTGGGTTTCCCTTTGGAGGCCCTGTCAAAGAACAATAGGTGCCTCTTTCTTTGCCTCTTCCACTCCCCGAATTCCTCCTCCTGCAGCCGGATTTCCCAATTCACATGCTTTGATTCGATGCTTGTTTTATCTGACTTTTCCTTTAGGTTGAGTCTTTTGACCCACTGCTCCTCTTCTGCTTCAAGGCCTCTCGAATTCTTTACCTTGTTGAAGTAGGGGGCGCTTTCGCCGAAGAGGGCTTTTGCCTTGCTTGCCACTTGAGCAGGGCTGCATGCGATCTCCCTGAAAACCCTGTTGTTTTTCTCCAACCAGATTTTCCAGAGAATGTTGAGTTGGGATTTTTTCCCTACCTGGAATGGACAGAGAGATCTCCAGTTTCGAAGCAGAGCGTTGGTCTCTTGGGGTAGGTTGAATGTTCTCGACAGACCCAAGACCAAGTTCCACACTTCTTTAGCGAAAGGGAATTTCAGTAGCAGATGGTCTGATGTTTCCTCTTCTTGAGTGCAAAGGGGACATCTAGAGGGGCCTTCCCACCCTCTCCTCCTTAGGTTTTCTCCAGTTAATATGCTTCTATGGGCCAACGTCCAGACGAACATGTCTATCTTCGGAATGGACTTGGAATTCCAAATGGTTTTCCAAATTGTAGGATCCGGTGGAACACGGGGAATTGCTGTGAAGATTTTATACTCCACTGCTGTTGTGTATGTTCCAGATAGTGAGCCCCATCCCCTCTTGTCCCTTTTTCTTGCTTTTATCAAAGATTTCCCTTGTAGGGAGTCCATCAAAGTATTCCATTCCCCATCTAGCTCTGGTGGCTTGTTGTTGGCTTCCCATCTATTCCAGATTTTGTCTTCATCATCGCTCCAAATCGAGATGTCCCACAGAGTAACTAATGTTTGGGCTCTCATCCAATCTCTGAGTTGAGTTGTTCCTTCAATCGAGCTTAGTGGAGGGTCGCCCAACACAAAGTCGTCCCATATGCTGATCTTCTTTCCATTTCCCGGTATCCAGGTGAGATTGGGCTTGAAGAGTCTCAATGCTTTTAGACATAGATTGAAAATTGGAGACCCTTTAGCTGTTTTTGTAGGCCGGTCCAGGTATTTGATTCTTTGGCCATGGAAGTACTTCTTCCAAATTGCTATTTTTCTCCAGGTGGATTTCCCCGAGATAAGCTTCCAGAGCATCTTGGCTCCTAGAGCAAGATTTTGAGCGTTGATATCTCTTAGATTGAGGACACCTTCTGAGATAGGATTGGTGACTTTCCACTAGCTTATGAGGTGAATTTTCCTACCATTTTTCTTTCCTCCCTCCCACAGGAAACGTTTGAAGAGGGCATCGAATTTCAGAATCACGGTGGAAGGGGCTAGCAACAGTGAGCTTTGGTAGACCAGGATGCTTGCCAAAACTGCCTTTATGAGAACCACTTTGCTTGCCATGTTTAACCATTTTGCTCCCCAAGAGTTGATCCTGCCCTTTAGCTTGTCTATTAGAGGGAGTCATTGAAATGCTTTTGGTTTGGTCCTGAAAATTGTCACTCTCAGATATTTAAAGGAGTCCCAATTGGTGAATCCTTCCATCCCTAGGACTCTTGAAATCTCCAGCATTTTCCTTGGAGTGGTGTTCCACCCATAGATCTTGCTTTTGGGCAAGTTGATTTCGCTTCCTGATATCTCATTATAAGTGTCCAATTCTGTTTTAAATTTTCTGGCTGTTTGCACACTTGCTCCTCCCATAAGAAGAGTATCGTTCGCGAATTGGGCGTGATTAATGTCTTTTACTCCTAGAGCAATTCTCAGGCTGAGAGGATTTTTCTGTTGCTGTCCATAATCGAGTTGAAAGCTTAGCACAGAGGCTTGTATAACGTAGAGAAGAGGGGAGAGGGGGAAACCTTGCCTAAGGCCCCTGGACGTTTGAAAGAACTTAGTTGCTTGACCATTTACTAGGGGGGCAATCCAAGGGAGTCTAATGCAAGCTTTTATCCAACTTATGAATTCTGAAGTGAAACCGAAGTTTTCCATGACCTTGAACAAAAAATCATGCCTAACCCTGTCAAAAGCATTTGTAAGGTCAAGCTTTATAATCATACCTTTGTCTTTTCTTTGATGGCTTGAGTGCAGCGCTTCCTGAACTAGAATGATGTTGTCCACTATTTGCCTTCCTTTGATGAACCCTCCCTGATTTTCCGGGATGATATCAGGAAGTATTGTTTTTATCCTATTGGCTATTATTTTTGTGATTAGCTTATATCCCGTGTTGCAAAGAGAGATTGGTCAGAACCTTCCAAAGCTTACCACTCCCTTTTCCTTTGGAATTAACGCTAAGAATGAAGAATTTGTTCCCCCTCCGATTTTGCTGCATCTCTGAGATTTCAATATCATTTTTAGCAGGTCTGATTTTATTATTTCTCAACAACTTTGGTAGAATCTGGCCGTGAAGCCATCGAGACCCGGAGCTTTATCCAAGTTTATCAGATCCAAGGCCTCCTTAACTTCTTTCATCTCGAATTGCGCTAGTAGCTTTCTATTGGTAGAATCGCGGATAGAGTCCGGGACTAGGGAAAGCGGGTAGATATTCGGATCCGAGAAGTCCGAATGAGTTTCAGTGTAGAGTTCTTTGAAAGTTTCGAAAGCTTTATTTTTTATTTCTTCAAAATCGGTTAGGACCTGATCCTGATCGTGGATTTCTCTGACCGCCTTGTATTGCTTTCTTTCTTCTGCCTGCTTGTGAAAGTAAGCAGTGTTTTTGTCTCCGGATTCTAATCAGAGGCTTCTTGATTTCTGCTGCCAATAACCTTCCTCCTCTCTGCAGGCTTGGTGCATTGTCCTTTGGAGGTGTTCCTCTATGGCGAGGCATTCTTGTGTGATCTCTTTCCCTTCCATCGCTAATTGATGGTCTTCCAGACTTTTTTGTGCTTCCTTCCATTTGATAGGCAGGCTTATTTGGGTTTTAGCCCAATCTTTCAACACTTTTTTGAGCTTCCTAAGCTTTTCTTCCCATACATAGAAGGGGGATTCGTAGACCTTCTCATTCCAAACTTTGGCTATAAGATCCTGGAAGGCCTCATAGAGGAGCCAGGCGGGGCTGAATCTGAAAGGAATAGGACCTAGATTTTTGTCCTGTGATATCTCTAGCAGTATTGGTTTGTGATTGGAAACACTTTGCAGGAGGATTTTATATGAGAAGATTAAGCCAAGGAGAAGGAAGGAGCTATGAACTAAAAACCTGTCTAGCCGGGCCACAATATGTCCTCGCCCCACTCTCTTGTTTGTCCATGTGTATTTTCCTCTGGAGGGTTTGATATCCTCCAAGTCCCAATCTAACATAATGTTCTCTACCCATTCCTGGCGGGGTCTCTCACAATGGACCCACCCTTTTTCTCTTCCACAACTAGGGTTACATTGAGATACCCCCCAATAATGATATTTTCCAATTCGTTTAAGTTTAGGAAAGATTTAAATGAATCCGAACAGTTTCTTTTTTCCGAGAATAAGACTGGGACATAAAGATTGAAAAGACTTACCAGTCGACCCATCTCTTTGTGTAAAAGTCTGGTGAAAACCCAATGCATGCATGTTACATAAGAGAATAGGTCATATTTCGAAGTGTCCCAGAGGGTTCCAAGACCGCCTGAGGCTCCTCTCGCGCTAACTTCTATTCCTTGGCCTTTTCTCTAGAGAGCTTTACTCACTTGGAGGAAGTCTTGCTCCTCCATCTTTGTTTCCTGGATCAGTAGGATCCCGGGGTTTGACATTCTGATTAAGTTTTTGAGAGCTTCTGCCTTTATTCTGCTACCGAAACCCCTACAGTTCCAGGAGGCTAGTTTCATTGTCTACTTGTTGGGGGGGTGTTGGCTCCTTCATGAGCCTTAGCCTGCTTTCTTGTCGTTTTAACATTGATCAATTGCTTGATCGTTTTCTGTGACCCATTGAGAACCTCTTTGTAAGTTTCCTTTTCCCTTTCTTTTTTTTTGGATTTCCTTCCTCTGCTTGCTTTTTTGGGTGTGGCAATGGAACCACTTGCATCCGTAGATTCACTATCTGTGGACACCTCTTCTGGTTCCGCATCTGGGTTTTCTTCTTGTTCTTATGCAGCCTTCTCCTGTCCTTTTTCCTTTTCATGCCCTGCTTGATTCGTTTGGTGCTTTTGTGCTTCGGGGGTAGTCTTTTCTTGCGTTTCTATTACAGTGGGAGGGGCTTCCTTGGATTTTTTTCTTGGCTTTGTCCCTGTTTGTTCCTTCTCTCCTAGCACAACGAATTTGTTTCCTGATGAGGATGCCACTGCATGAGCTTTCGGGTCCTTTGGTACGAGGATGCCACTGCATGAGCTTTCGGGTCCTTTGGTACGGCTACGATTTCCTTTGCATGTTGTTTTTCTTTAGGTTTGGTTGTTGCTTTTCCCTTTCTGGCCTGCTTTCAGCCTTCTCCTTCTTCTTTCTCTTGACTAGGGTTTTTTGGACAGTTTCTTTGAAAGTGGCCATATTCATGGCATCCCCTACATTTGAAAGGAAGCTGTTCGTAGTCAAGTTTCTGGTAGTGATGCCATTCTCCAACCTTTAACTTGACTGCCTCTGGGAGGCCTATTTCTAGATCTACTTCCACGCAGATGCGTGCACATGAGTATTGATCTTTGGGGTCGGCTTCGTCTATATAATGCCCAAGTCCGTTGCTGATTGTTTGGAGAGAGATAGGGTTCTAATAGTGGATCAGGAGGTTGGGCAGGCAAACACAGACCGAGACTTCCTTGGGCACTTCTACCACCAGATCAAAGTTTGGCGTCCATCTATTCAGGTACAACCCTTGCGTTTCCATGAAGTATGGGCCATTTCTGAAGATTAATTCCTTGGAGATGAATTTAAAGATGTAGAATCCTCTTCCCACCGCGTAGCAGGTGACGTTGTTCCGGATCAACGGTCTAGTTCCTATCGACGTTTCTGGTCGACGACCATAGGCCCATGAATTGACCAACCAATCCACGGTCGGACAGGGAGATGAAAACTTTCATGGTTTGTTCCGGAGGCAACTTGATTTCAGGGATCGAGTCGAGCTTTTTGATGAAGCTGGGTGGCGCTGAGGAAGGGAGCTTCTTACCTTAGGCGACGAGGAGCTTGCTGAAGGAGTCCGCGGTTGACAGAGGAGGCAGGAGAGGCGTCTCCCCTCCTCCTGAGATCGGCATCGGGGCAACTGTCAGAGCATTAATTCTGAGATGACATCACCCTTGTGTTGATCATGCCTAGCTTTGTATTTTTCTTGAGATTTCTTTAGTTTCTCTTGAATTTATAAGTGTATTTCCCTGATCCTATCTATGAAATATTTTGTCTTCAATGCATCACTTGAGGTTGTTACTCCTACCTCAGGTTGTCTAGACTCCATATACAATATCCAACGATGATGGTGGAAAATATTCAAAACCAATTTCGAAAGATCAAGCTTGCAACTTCTTGTCCTTTGATGGTATTTTTACAAGCCATCAAAATAAACATCTTATTGAACTTTTCGACTACCACATATAAGTAGTCATGCCCTCTTCTTGTCCTCGACAAACTTGGGTTGACTAAATTACAATGATACTAAAATAAGATACATTTTACTTGGTATTTTGATTTGCGTTGGTGGATCTATGTTCCCTTTTTTCTTTCTAACATCAATCCACGTAGCGGTGTTGTCTCAAGTTGGTGCAGGTTCAATATATATGAGTTGATTGGAAGGAAACAAATTCTCTAAAGCTTCTAAACTAGGTACTAAATCTACCTCCTTTACATTCAAATTATCTCATTCATGGGGGTGCTTTATCCCCCCTAAAAAGATTCTTTATTGGGTCATTGTACACAAAGGTGGATAGAATTAAGGCATTGTCCTCCTCCACAACACTCCCATGTGGAGGTTGGGAATATGAGTTGGCTCTTTTGGTTCTAGTTGGGTCATCTTCTCTACTGATGGTATCTTTGGTTGTTTTGTATTCTTCTTATGGGTTGGTCCAGAGGTTTTTCTCCCTATTGATTGCCAACATATGGGTTTACTACTATTGCTTTTTGATCTTGGAGACAAACCTGACGATGGGCATGCTTCCTGCAAGTGACTTGCTTATTGGCATGTTCTACATCTAAACATTGTATTCATAGTTTAGAAATTCGGGTCCATTTGATGTCAATCCACTCTATAACCATCTTGTTAGGTGATCCCTTACTAAAATCAAGCTTCACACAATAATGTGCAAAGATAAAGAGACCTCACGTGATCCAGTTTTCATTTACCTTGATAAATCGAACCAGGTTGTTTCCAATTGATTCAAGAAAGTTTGGATGCCACATGTGAATAGGGAGATTTGCCAATCTTGTCTAGAGTGAAGTTGTTGTCGCTGTTAATGGTGGTTGGGTCAAATTTAGGGAACCATGGCTGTGTTGGAATTATTGGCACAATATGTACATGTGGCCATGGCCCATTCATATGCATCATTTTGTACTTTTAGTCATGGCTAAGACCATATTCTCTATTTTTTTATTATATCACTAAACATCTTGTAATTTTCTTGATCTCCCTTATCAAGTGTTTTATGCCCAAGGACATTGATATCTCCGCGATTCTCTTTTGCTTATGATTTCTTTCTTTTATATGTACTTGTGCATTTCTTGTGTAGCACACTTGTACTTGGGCATCTCTCTCTCTCTTTCTTGAGTGCATTAGGTTTATCTTTGTTCGACTTACTTCAAAATTTGGGTTTGTTTTGCTTCCATTTGATTCCTTGCTTTCATTTGTGAATCTCAACATGGTATTAGAGTGGGTGGGTGTGAACCTTACTCCCTCAATTCTTTTTGCTAATTTGAAAATGATTGGCTAGTGGCATCTTTGTTATAGTGCAAGACCAGGGTTTTCATGGGTCATCTCTTTTAGGGTTTCTATAGGGGTTATAGAATATAAACATTAATCTAGGGTTGCACCCTCCTATTGTGTTCTATGGCCCTTTCACCCTTCTTTAAGGCCAACGCCTTCATTCCTAGGGTTACCTAGGGTTTTGTACCATTTGGACTATAAAGTTGAATTTTTAAAGTTGTCATTCCAATAGGAGCTTCCATCTTGTTGTTGTTGAGCCTATGGATTCAAAGTGGTTGTTTCCCCATTTGGATGGGGCCAACTATCATTCTTGGGTGGATCAAATCACTATCCTAYCTTCAAAGCAAAGGTCTATGGATGTGCTTGGTGAGGTTGCGTCCTACTGAAGATGGTGATAGTTATGATCTYGTATGTTTGAAGAAAGACAAAKCTMTTGGGTTGATCACTCTCTATGTCGATCTTGATCTCATTCATCATAYCAAGGATAAMAAAAGTGTGAAGTAAATCTAGGATACCTTCAAAACTCTTTTTGGTACGATGAATACCACTTGAGTTAGTCGACTTGAAAYTGAACTCTCCAACCTCAAGGTGGGTGACTTCGACATGGTTGAGGAGTATGTTGCAAGGTAAAAGAATTGAATGTTGATATTATTAAAGCAAGAGGAAAAGGCTATCTCGACACCCCTTGAAGATCAAGCCCATCCAAAGGCTGTGTCAACCCCTCTTAAATCTTAGTCCAACCGAGGTAAATGGGCATACTTGAAATCCTCCAAGAAGAAAATAGTCATAGCGGCTATTGTCAAAAGGAGGGCCATCCCTTCAAGTCTTGCCTTGCTCATTTTCAGAAAATTGAAGAGCTCAYAATATTTACATTAGGGAACAAAGACCTTGACAACAATGTTGAATCTCCTCATAGTGGACATTTGGCAGTAAAATTTGCACTTCGGTCCTCTTCTTCTTAGCAAGTGGGTATTGCTGGCTTTGTGATTTTGGGGCTACTTGACACATGAACACGCATGAACACCTTCTCTATTATATACCACATCATAGTGGAGAGAAAGTGGTTATTGGTGACATTTCAGCCATATAGGTTGTGGGTTGTGGTGATGTCATCATCGATACAATCGAGTTTGGAGATGTTCTTCATGTTCTAGTTGTTGGACCAAATCTTTTTTTCTACTTAACACATACACACACCAATAAAAAGGTGGAATTTTGGGTGGATTGGTAGGTTGTATAAAGGACATGAGTGATGGCTTCAAGGTGGTTTCCTTAGGATGTGGAATACAATCATATGCACAAGTCAGGGAAGTCTCCTTTAAAGAAAAAAGTGTTTGTTATTGTTGTAGCCAATGTTGGTGACATCGACATGCTATCACATCAATGTCTCAGACACATCAATTATGGATCTTTGTGACTTGTGAGTTGACTACATATGGTTGATGACCTTGAAAATATTGAACCACCCAACACTGTTTATGAGGAGTGTTTAATTGGGAAACATCATCAAGAGTCCTTTCCCAAGGACAAAGCAATGCGAGCTTCTCAACCTCTTGCACTAGTTCATAGTGATATGTGTGGACCTATGGTCACATCTTCTATTGGGGTAGTTAAGTCCTTCCTCACCTTCATTGATGATTTTTCTTGCTTTCTTTGGATATACACCATTAAATCTAAGGATGAGGCATTTGGAAAGTTCCAAGAATTCAAACCTTGTGGAAAATCAATGCAACAGGGAGATCAAGTGTCTTAGGGGTAATAGTGGAGGTAAATATATTAGCAATGCTTTCCAATCATTTCTTATACCGCATGACATCTCTTGGTAGAGAATTGTTCCTTACACCCCACAACAAAATGGTATAGAAAAACAAAAGAATAGGGCTACTAGGGGCAATGACTTAGCATGATTCACTCTGAAAATGAAGTTTTCATTCTCAAGAGGTGCAATCGTTTTTTATCCCATATCATCAATAGAACATCTACTCATGCTGTCATTAGTATGACTCCTTAAGAGAAATGTTGCCCATATCATCAATAGAACACCTACTCATGTTGTCATTAGTATAACTCCTCAAGAGAAATGGTATGGCAAGAAATGTTCTATCTCACATGTTTATATTTTTGGATCTACGTCTTGTGTGCATAATTAAAATCAAAACATATCCGCATCTCTAGACCAGGCTTCTATGTCTTGTGTGCATAATTAAAATCAAAACATATCCACATCTCTAGATGAGGCTTCTAAAGGTAATCTGGGCCATTCAAGGGTAGGTGGAGTGTTCAAGGACAACAAAGGAAACATTCTATGCATTTACTCATGTCACCTGGGCCACAACATAAATGCTAACACAAACATTCGAACTAATGCTAGCATTAATCCACGTTCAAACAATACATACAAAAAATATATGATTCAAAAAGATTGTACACGCTAAAAAAGTTTGGATATGTTAACATATCAAATATTGGGAATAGCGACGCCGGCAATAAGACCTCCAATCTATTATCCAATCAGATCACTACATATATGGTACTTTTTAGTATATAAAAGTCAATGGTTTTAGTTCCCTAGCTCCAACAATAGAGATTATGCAAATATTTCTGGTCAAAGGACAAACTAATATGAAGTCAACGAATTATTGATCGCTATAATCCCTCTATGCCTACGACAGGGACTAATATTAAGTATCAAAAGTTTATTAAAATTTATTTCTTAACTACTTTATGTTTCTTTTTAAAACTTATATGTACTTTACATGTTCATAAATCGTGCTTGTATAAGGCTCTAGAGACTATAAAGAATATTATATATAAGCAATAAGATGAAGAAATCGTGCTTGTATAAGGCTCTAGAGACTATATAGAATATTATATATAAGCAATAAGATGAAGAATCTATTGAGGGTAGTAGATTTTTTTTTTTGGTTTATGAGACAACTATATAGTTTTTTTGGGTTTATATGACATGTGCTAAGAGCACCTAAAGAATGTAACTATACATATTTAAAAAATATTGCGTACTTCCTCATTGCAAGAATATTAAATTAAGTTTAAGCTTATTTTATTGCTTTAATATTACTTGACGGTGTATTTGTGTTTTCTAAACTAATTTAATACTTATATTTTTTCATAAACAAATACGAAAAAAACAAAATTTTTAATATTATATTTAATTAATACTAATTTTTTTTACAATTTTAAGATTTTTTTATTTAGTTGGTGCAATTACATCTCTTATGTATGGTCCATCCCAGATAACCCAAAATTATTTCCTTTTTAGCGTTTCACTTTGTTACATTTGAATAATAATTCTTAGTATTTAATAAAAGGAAAAGGGACTACAAGAAGTCATTAATGATAATGGGGACCCAGTTGACATGATCAACTACAATCAATGAGTAATGATGGTGTATGTGTCATCATGCATCATATTTTTCCATTCCGGTGTTTTAAATTCTAATAGTAGTTCCTAACATTTAATAAAGGGCAAAGGGACCATAACATAAAGAACCATGCATAACTCTAGGCTATTGTTAGTGATAATTTGGACACATCTAACATGGTCAATTATGATTAAGGAGTGATGAGGTGGACCAAGTGGACATGTTCAACTTCTATTAGAGGATTTCCAGGAGGTTAGGCCCTACAAATGGAGTCTCTAAAATCACTTGTGTGCAACTTTGAATAGATCAACAGTGGGTAACTTCAGAAAGCTCAAAGGGTGAAATGTGATCCAAGTAAATGAGAAGGGGATCATAAATAAGGAAACATGTCTCTTGACAAAGGATATTGGAGAAGAAGATCTTAAGTTCAAGGATAGTCGAGAGTTCAAAGACTTCTTGGGGATCATGGATTCAATCATGGAGATACTCCAAATAATATGGGGCATGAAGTTCATGATTAAATATGATGAAGTTGAGCATATGTGCCAATAAATGTTATGAGGGTAAAGAGTTGTGACTTTAGTTGAGATTGTAATGTATCAAGCAAAATAGTTTTGCTTTAGTTTATGTCTTTGCTTTGTTTCAATAATAAAGAATTGCATTATATTATGCTTCCATGGTTCATTGTTGTGTACTATGAGAAAAACAACCTCTTGTTGCATCATATGGTATCAATGTTGATTCAAGAACATGTGTGTGAAGACATCACCAAGTAGGGATATGTTGGGTGGAGTTGTAGGAGTAAGTTAGAACTCCAATGGGGAAATGGGGAGATATTATAGAAGATTTACAAAACATGATTGTAGAGAGCAAGAAAATTGTTGTGATCYAGGTGGCCATCTTAGAAATAGTCTTGATTTTGACAATTTTCGGGTCCTAAACTTTTGACATGTTTTTTGGGGCTTTCCCATGTGTTTTTCACCCCAAATATTTGGAATCCCAAGGAGCCAACTTAGTCTTTTAATCTTCTTTTCAACAAGCTATGGAAGACCTAAAATAGAAAAATCGGTGCAAAGTTATGGTCTTGGCAAGGCTCCCCTTCTTTTGGACAACTTAAATTCTTCTAACTCAACATTCTCACCCCGGTTCTAAATTTGTGCTAGGGTTAGGGTTCTTGCATGTTAAGGTTTTGTCTCTTAGGGTTTTGTTGGCATTTATAAACTAGAGTTTTAGACTATTGTTATTGGCTTTTTTCAAATGAGAATAACAAACACATTTCTTCTTAGAGATAAACTACCACCATTCTAGTCATTTTGTATTGCTTTGTATGTTGCAATGTTTTCACTATTTCATTCATTAATAGAGTTGAGGTTTCACTATATTACTACACCCTTTGCAACATCTCTGTGTTATTTTGCATGTTATTGTTATCTTCATTTCATTCTCAACATAATCTAGATCATGTGAATCATAGGAGGTAGGTGCAAAGATTGTAAAGACTTGGCCAAGGTTAATTAAGGAGGTGCACAAGTTATTTGCATGCTTGGAAGCCTTGGAGGGGCCTCAATAGAGAGGAAAGTCAAATAAAATAGCTTATGAGAGTGAATGTCACTAGGAGGATGTGTCCCCTCAAGAGGTACATCTACTTGCCTTAAAAACTAAGAAGAAGTTGATAGAGGATAACGATGTGTGAAGGGAGAAGCGATGATAGAAGGTGAAACTCCAATTAGCAATCTGAAAATAAAATCAGCAGAAGGGTATCTCTAGGTTGATGAGCGGGAAAATGAGTATTTACATGAACAACGTAAATGTGAAGTGCAATATGATGTGAGTAACAATCCTGAAAAACGATATTAGCTAGAGTGTTCCCAAATCACTATGGAGGAAGCCAAGTATGAGCATGATGGGCCTACTCATTAGGAAAATGCCCTATCAAGTTTCTTCTTATTGAGGGTTTTAAAATTACTCAAAAGTTGAGAAATATATGGCTTAATAATAATGAGGTGAGAAGGGTATTTTAATATACCTATGGATATAGGGATTTTAGAATGCATGGATATAGGGATTTTAGAATGCATAAGGAGGATGAACCTTGATCCACTGTAAGCATGGCTTGAGCAATACAAATTGATGCGGTTTTCAAAGAAATAGGAAAGAAAAAGCATGATGGATATTTTTAGGTGCATGTAGATAGTATATTGAGACTAACCTACTAGGAATATAAATAAAGAAAAGCATTAAAAAATTCATGAAAAAAATGAATAATTAAGATATCTAATAAAAATAGGAATTTTTTTTAATTAAAAAACTGTATTAAAAAATTAAGTGAATTTTAAAAAATAGAAAGAGAATTAGAAGTATTCTTCAAAATTCCATGAACTAAGGTGATATTCCATGAACTAAGGTGATATGCTATAGATTTCCTAAATAAACCCTAAGGTAATATGCTATAGATTTCCTAAATAAACCCCAATGAGTATGAACCCAAAAAACATATGATGTTATGCCTCTCAAAAGAAATAAGCAAACATTTGGTTTTACCATACTTTGAGATTTTCCTTAAATTTTTTAAGGTATAGTTTATAGTTTTATTTTGCATAGAATACTCTTCATTTGGCATGATGTAATCATATTCAATTTATTAAGACTCGAGATTTGATATTTCAATAATAGTTACAAATTTTCTATCATTTTTTTAACATAGTGGTGCATGCAAACAAAAGCAAGCACACGGAATTATAAAATTACATGTAAGNTTTGGCATGATGTAATCATATTCAATTTATTAAGACTCGAGATTTGATATTTCAATAATAGTTACAAATTTTCTATCATTTTTTTAACATAGTGGTGCATGCAAACAAAAGCAAGCACACGGAATTATAAAATTACATGTAAGCAAACAACCCCTCGTTGGCGCTTCTCATTTATCTTTATAAAATTACATGTAAGCGTCCCTTTAATCGTTGGCCCAGCTGCTCGAGTACTCCCCTACCCCACTGCATTTTGGGACAACCGGAAACCGTAAGACTCTCCAACGACATCACATATTCGACACCTGGCATCTCTCGTATCTCACAGCATTCACTAACATATAGTGTTCGGAGATTTGTGAACAGCCCCAAGGCCGGTATGCTCTGCAGCTTCTTGCATCCCGTAACATGCAGCGTCTCCAAAGAAGTCAAATGTTCCAAACCTGGCAGAGTTTGTATCTGATGGCATATGCTGATGTATAGTGTTTGGAGCTTTGTGAGCTGCCCCAACGCTGGTATGCTCTGCAGCTTCTTGCATCCCCAAACGTTCAACGTTTCCAAAGAAGTCAAATGTTCCAACCCTGACAGCTTTTGTATATCACTGCATCCACTAATATCTAGTGTTTGGAGCTTTGCGAGTTGTCCCAACATTGGTATGCTCTGCAGCTTGTTGCATCCCCAAACATTCAACGCTTCCAAAGAAGTCAAATGTTTCAACCGTGATATGCTCTGGAGCTTCTCGCATTGGCCAACACTAAACTTCTTCAAAGAAATCAAATGTTCCAAACCTGACAGCGTTTGTATCTCACTGCATTCACTAACATTTAGTGTTTGGAGCTTTGTGAGCTTCCACAACGCTGGTATGCTCAGCAGCTTCTTGCATCCACAAACATTCAATGTTTCCAAAGAATTCAAATGTTTAAACCCTGACAATCTTTGTATTTCACGGCATCCTCTAACATCTAGTGTTTGGAGCTTTGTGAGATGCCAAAACCCCGATATGCTCTGCAGCTTCTTGCATCCCAAAACATTCAACGTTTCCAAAGAAGTCAAATGTTCCAACGATATGCTCTGGAGCTTCTCGCATTGGCGAACACTAAACTTATTCAAGGAAGTCAAATGTTCCAAACTTGGCAGCGTTTGTATCTCACTGCATCTACTAACATCTAGTGTTTGGAGCTTTGTGAGCTGCCCCAACGATGGTATTCTCTGCAGCTTGTTGCATCCCCAAACATTCAACGTTTCCAAAGAAGTCAAATGTTTCAACCCTGATATGCTCTGGAGCTTCTCGCATTGGCCAACACTAAACTTCTTCAAGGAAGTCAAATGTTCCAAACTTGGCAGCGTTTG
>SNQJ01S0188660.1:0-13881 GCA_010110895.2 Picea sitchensis
AAGGGGAGCGTGTGCTTAACAGATCACCTGAAGAGACACTTTGGTCTTCATATCAGTATTGAATATATGAGTGTAGCTGTGTTGAGTTTGGTTATGAACAGCAAAGATTGACTTGTACATAAGAATTTTTTTAAGAAATATAAGAAGACTGTTTGAGAGCAGCATGCAGGCCAGATTGAAGATTGAAGACTGTGAAGAAAATTTGCGAATCAGGCTTGAGAAAAATGTCACGATTGATCGAATGAACCTCAGATAATAACTGGCAGAAGCATATGTGTCCAGGACAGAGCATAGATGATTGATTAAAAGAGCGCAGGTCCATAGGATCTTTTCACAAGAAGCCTGGCTACTGAACTTAGTAGAGTTGCAGCAAGCGAAAATACATAGAGATTAGCGCTGATACCCTTCTTAGGTATTACAATTGAGTGCACCAAGTCAGGGGGAGCCTGAAGAGAACAGTTTAAATCATTTGTCCTTGATGTCAAAGGGGGAGCAATGAAAGACATATTTCCATCAATGCCAAAGGGGGAGATTGTTGGAAATATGGCTACAACAGAGATGACGCAGATGATCAAGGTTGTCATTGATGGCAATCGATTGTTTATGGAGAACAATACATAAAGATCAACGCTGATACCCTTCTCAGGTATTACGCTGAGTTTACCTCAAGTCGTGGGAGCTTGAGGATATCGGAAGCTAACCCTTTGCCCTTGATGTCAAAGGGAGAGAATGAAAGCGACAAGCTGCCATCAATGCCAAAGGGGAGATTGTTAAATATGGCTACAACAAAGATGATGCAGATGATCAAGGTTGCTCGCTGGATGGCACCCCATTGTTTATGAAGAACAGATACCGAAACATCACCGGCAACACAAATGAAAACACGATGTCGCGAACACAAACGCTAACCGGCCGCGAACACAAATGTAAACACGCATCAAACACGCGTCAAACGCCAAAACAAAAGCTAACAATGTAAGGTTAAGGTAGAACACGCTTTAATTCAAACACGCGGTTGAAAACAGAAGCCGGAACAATGTAGTTAACGCAGGTTAAGGTAGAACATAGAAGTTGAAACAATCGCAGATGTCAGTACCACGCTATTTAAATTACGCATACTGTAAATGAACTCCGAGATGACGAAGACGGCCATGATTGTCATTGATGGCAATCGTTATGAAGGGCCAAGGTTGACAACACGCACAAGAGATACCGGAACATAGAAGCTAAAGATGCTGAAACACAATGTCAATCACGATGCCGGAACGTAGATGCCGAAACACAAAATGTCAATCACGATGTTAAAACATAGATGCTAAACACAAAATGCCGATCACGATGTCAAACGCCAGATGCCGAACACGACGCCGGAACACGACCATTGAACATCTAATGCCGGAACACGAATCACTGAACACGACCGCCGAACATGAATGCTCGGAACACTTAACGATGGAACATCGCATCACCGAACACGACCGAACACGACTGACCACAAAGATTGCATGATATGTTTAGAGGAGGCGAGTAAAGAGCTAAGTTCGAAAATCGGAGAATACCGCACGCCAGTGCTTAAGAACTAATAAACGAAAAGGAAACCGCAGCTGAGTTAAAAAGCAAGAAAGACTTGGCCCAAAATTAGACTGCGCTAATCGTGGCTGGCATGATGTGGCATGCGTAGGGGAAGCATGCAAAGAGCCAGTTTATAAAATCAGGGAGAATGCTGGTATGCGAAAAGTAGAAGAAAGAATGTAAGAAGGGAAACTGCAGCTGAGCTGAGAAACGCATGGAAAACCTTGCATGTAGAGAATCTATAAAAATGCGCTTGAACAGAGAGGAATATTAGGTGTTGTTGAAGTGAGAAAGAGGAAGTGCTCTCGATGTGAGAAAAGAAGGAGAAGAACCCGCGGCGGATGAGGGCTGAGCTGGAATGGCTTCGATGACAAGAAGCCGAAAGCACAGATCAAAGGCAATAAACAAAATTTGTGGCTAAGCAATTAAGAAGATCAGAGATAGTTAAATCAGAGAAGCAAAAGATAAAATGGTATGCTATATCATAATAAGTAAATTTGTTTGAGAAAGATTTTATTCAAGAAACTAGGGTGATAGGGTATGGCGCTAGGGAGACTGATGTCTCTGTCTGCAAGTGGTGCTTGTAGAATCTGAAGGTTGGTGCCTCTATTCGCTTGGTGCTCAAGTAAAAAGGAAGTCGGTGCTTCCACCCAGTAGGTGTTGGGATTTTGTGGGAGTTGGTGCTCTAAGACAGTTGGTGTTGGCAATCAAAGGTTGTAGCCTCTATGAGTTGGTTGTCATAAAAGATGAGATGTAACTAAGTTGAAGCTTATCAACATCTAAGAAGACGAGGTTTTTTCCATAGTTGGGTTTCTGAAAATCTCACAGGTCTCAGATTTGTGAATGAATGTCGTGTGATCACTGCTATACTATCTTCTTTATGTTTATAACTGAATTTCACAATAAAGACTCATCGCCACTAGGATTAATGATTCAAAGTGAAAAATGAGAGTAAATTGTTAATAATCTACACTAACTGATTCACCCCCCCCCTCTCAGTTAGTTCATACCTGTAACAAACCATTTATATTTCTATCTTTATCTTCTTTGATTAATTTTGATGATGAAATTTTCAAAATAATACTTTACTTCTTTGTTGATGAAATTCCTTCTTCTGTTTTGAGACAATCAAGACATTTTCCCAGGAGCTGCACCAATGCCCTAGGAGCCTCTGGAATGTCTTTCGCCTCAAATAGGAAGAATTTTATCTATAGTCCCGGTAGACGGTCGTCAACTATCTTTCCTGTAAACTCAATAGTTTGTAACTTTAAATTCGGCTTCACCATCCACCTGTTAATCTGTGTAACATCAATTACTTTTATCTATGAGATTTCTATTTGAATTTCATCCAGATTCTCCTTGAAATTTAATTGATGCCTTCCAATGTTGATTTGTCCCAATAACCCAGGACAGTTGTCTCTTCCAATGTTCAACGAAGCCTTATCTAGAAGATCAAAAATTGCTTGGCAATCATCGTTAACCTCTTTGGTTATTCTCTTGTTTTCAACAAGGCTTGCCTCCCAAACCTTGAGTATTATATCCCCTTTGATCTGCTCTGAAACATATAACTTTTGAGTCTTTCCGATCTCCTCTTTTGCTGAAAGAATCACTGCCTTTTGAAAAGTGGTTCTAGCTACTTTTGCTTCCCTCTCCTTTAAGAGGATACTGTCGAAGGATTTGCCTGTCTCCTGAAAGTAAGTATGAATAATTTCTAGCTTAGAGATCAATCCCTGTTGCTCTTTTTCTATTTTTGCATGTATTTCCAATGCCTGGGCTTGGAAAGTTTCCATCTCTACCACTTGATTTTGGATTGAACTCATCTTGTTCTGTAATTGCTTATTCATTTCTTCCTGATGTAGGACCTGTGCTTGGCTGGCCTGTATCTTCATGTTCACTTCATTTAAGTTTGTTCTTAGTATTTGAATCTCCTGTATGTCACTGGTTCTGGCTCATTCTATCCCTTTGTTTATTTCTAGATTGATACTTCTTTTAGTCTCCCTTAATTGAATTTTTGATTTCATAGTCTAGAATTTCATAGATTTGTCTCCAGGATTTGATCGAGTCGATAGCATGTGGTGTTGTGTCGGATATGATATCTTCCTCTAGACTGCAAATCTCAGTTGTATCTTCACTCTTCTTAGGTGCTTTCTTTGGTGCCATGATTTTCGTATCAAAATAAAAACCTGTCACAGAAGAGAGATGTATGAGTTTAGTTGAATGCGTCTTACACCTGATAGCATGAACCAGGATAAATTGTGAAACACGGACCTTTAATTCTCTTTTAACTCATTTAATGATGAAGGTACTGACGTAGCTGACAAGAACTTAATACCTTAAATGAAGTGAATATTTCTGAGATACGCATTAGTGTCACATAAATCATTAGTTATCCGTTATTAATGTGGCCATATTTTGGCAATCCCAGATTCAAAATTCGAAAGATTTCATTCAACGGTACTGGAAATAAGAAAATACCTAAGAAGTTTAATTACCATTAATCGTGTTTTTAAAACAGAGTTAGTTCAGTTTAAACACTGATTATGGTTCGAGACTTTGCGTTTTGAGGTTTCCGAGATCGTGGATACATGAGGTATGTCATCGCTAAACCCCGATTCCCAAAATTGCGAAATCACGATTAGATTAGGTTTAGGCCTTAACTATCGTGTTAGTAAATTAATTAATCAGGATTAAAAACTAACTTCCATTCTTTTAGGAAATCGGGGATCGGGATTTCGTGATTCAATATGTATGGAAAACATATGGTTTTGAGTAGACCCAAATCCTGAAAGGCTTAAATATTGCTAATCAACTCCTTTAGGGTTTAAATTACCGTGATTAAAAATAACTTTACAGAATGAGCGTCGAGACTTTTAAAACACTTTTGGTTTTTTGTCGTTGTTTACTTAAAGTATAAAGCTTGTCGGGATTTCGGTACCGGGATTTTGGAAATGATAGCGAGGGTTATGCTTTATGAAAAGATGAAACCTGAAAAAGGAAAGTTTTAGTCTTAGAGATTAAAACTTTAAAAATTGTTTCAACAACCATAAAGAGTTTTTCCCTTGTAACAAAAATGGCGACTCCACTGGGTAGAGATCTTCCTTCTAAGGGTTGAAGTACATTTTCTTCTTACATTGCTCTTTTTCCTTTGTGTTTCTTGTCGTATCACTGCTTGACAGATCTTGTTCACTCTCAGTCTGAGTTTTCAACCTTTTAACCTTAACTGGCTTGTTTTAAAGCATATACACCCCTTTTGCCTTGACAGTCACGTATACACGCTTGTTGTCTCACTGCAAGAAGCGTATATACACTCTGTTCTCTTGAACAATTGCGTATACCACTTCCCCTTGCTTGTTTGTTTGGTTGAGCGATTGCTGGGTAGAATTTAAAGATTGTTGAGCCTTCTTAGGTCTCTATAGTGTCTATTGAGATTATCTGGGATGACAGGAAGCCTGTTTGGAGTTGAATTTTTGGGCGTAGTCTTTCTATTTTTAATTTGTCCTTGGATTCTGTGTTGTTTGCTTGGCTACCTAGTATTCTGCTTGAGTTACTGCTTTTATACACAATAGAATTCATATGTCAAGTTGTTTATCAGTCCATGTATTTTCTTTTTAGAATATTGAAAATACAAAAAAATAGGCATTTTTCATTGGTTGGCATTTTTGTCTTTGAATTTTTATCATTAGCTTAGCACATTTAGCGAAAGAACGTATTTTACTTCTGAATTGTAGTTTTGAAATTGAAGACTGCACTATTTTTATTAGTATATCATTCATTGAGAAGTTAAAGATAGACTTTGCATTATATCCATATTTATTTTCTGGCAGAGTCATAACACCATGAGTTTCACTTCCATACCTTTTTGAGTAACCATGGCCAATAACATTTACACTTTTAACTAAAACTGATTAGCCACGATTTTATTTTTAGGGTGCACAAACTAGCTTAGGATTTAGTGCCTTCGAATAGGATTTTGTGAGTAAAGTTCTCCAAGGAAATTAAATCAACATATGTGTCTGAGACAAGGAGTTGAGAAGTCCATTGTATAATCGGTAAGATCAGGAGGCTCCACTCACACTGGAGTTAATCACGAGGTCGCGTGAAGTTAGTTGAAGGGATAACCCCTGGATACTCACCTAGCGTCATAGATATTTCTGTGGATTTATTCGTATCTGGGGATCTTGCTAGTGCCCATACCTCTGTGAAAGGCGGTGCTTTCAAGGTTTCGGGATTTTCTACCCTGCCCATATGGTGATCCGGACTTACGACTGCTTGCTTGTGCATTGGTTATACAGTGGTTTTTTAGTTGCTTGACTTAGGTATCTCATAGGTTGCTTGCAGGGTTTATTCTGCTTGCACCCTGAGTTAGATAAGGATCAGACAACACACAAACTTTATGGAGGATTACCTCTCCGGGGGGATCTGATCGACTAGTTTTTAAGCCCATGAGGGCCCTTATAACTGATTTTGTTACCTCCAAAATTTAGCGAGGAGTCTCAGGTCCCTCTTGTATGAGACATCCCTTCTTTTGCGAGGGAGGACACTTAGCCACTTTAGCCCATTTGCATGCATATTGGTCGTTTGACTTTTTTTGTACGCTCCTTGACTACTAGTCGACCTTAGGCATCTATTTTGGGTTTCATCATTATGGACAGTGGAGTCTATTTTTCTCCCTCATTCACCGTTACCCACCCCATGATACCTGCTATTTTCATGGGGATGGACCCTTCTGTTTTTTACAATGGTATGCAGAACTACAACGCTCAGTCCACACCTTGGGTCTCTAGCCATTTTTCTATTGATATGCCTTCCCCAGTGCAACCCTCTCCCTGGACCACATATATGAATCCTAGCATTGGACACGGGGGCACCATGGCTCCGATGCCTACTTCTTTGTTTGATATGAGTCTTGTTCCCATGGGAGGTTGTAACCTCCCCCCCTATGGATCCAATACTAGCTATGATTTTTCAGGAGCCAGTACTCAGATGGGTGCCTATCCCACTTATTACCCCCCACCCATGTATCTTTCATCTGCCATGTCAGTTCCTTCGAACACTTTTTCTATGATAGGTCCTCAATTACCACCAGGTCTTTCATATGGAGAGAACCAGTTTTACGGTTCGAGCTACCCTCTTTATGGGACCCCTTCACAAGGGGGAAACATATATCCTCACTTGAATAATCCTTATCCTACCTCAGTCTCTTCACAAACCTCACTGACCATGCCCTTCCAAACCTCTTCGGACCATTTTGGAGTGAACAAACACCTTTCTTGGCTAGGGCAAGAGGTATACCAAGATCCTTCCTGGCTTGCAATTTTTCATAATCAATGTTTCTCTAGTTCATGGAAACAATTGCCCCCATCTATCGCTAGCCCAGTCACTGTCAGTCATACTAGTGCTCCATCGCCAACCTCTGTCAGTCATGTTAGAGATGGGTCGACTTCTTCTACAAACTACATCGACAACTTGCCCCAACCTCTACCAATTATGTTGGGTGCACCGTTCTTTTTCCCCCGAATCATAGCCATGTCATGTCTCCCGCTTCTATTCATCATACAGGAGATGACTCTCTTTCACCTGCTAGTTACATTGAGAATCCCAGATGCCTCAGAGGTAAGCCTAAATTATTTTGCAAGACTTGTGAAGGAAGTTGAATTACTCGTTTGTGTCCGATTACTGCCGAGATACTAGAAGAGGGGGGCTCACCCAAGAGCCTTTCATATTCTGAGGCATCCATGGTTTTTCTTCACACTAATTCTCCCTTGATCTTCTCGGTGGTTCCATTGATGCAATCTTCTCCTGACCTCACCCCCTTTGTTAAGGGTGAAGCGTCTCTTTCCCCCGTTACTATGCATCCTCTTTAGCCTATAATTGATGAAGTGGCCACATCAGTGCAATCTCTGGTCAACCCTACTCTCCCTGAAGAGAATTATGCACCTTTCAGTCATGTCATCAACATTTCAAATCCTCCCCCTTCTGAACGAGAGAGATCTATTCTTCCCCCGAATGCTCTCCCTTCAAGTCCTGACGAGGTTCCTTTCGATTGGGATGACCTGATGGGACATCCCATTCCCCCACCTATGTATTTTCCATTAAGAGACATTATTCGAACCATCATGGAGACTGTATCCTCCGTTAGCACCTTATCCTCCTTGAATTGGAAAGCCTTGGGTTTTCCCAAGCTCTTGTCAGCTATCCGCAAGATACTGACTTTCGACAGAAGGTCGGGATGGGAGCCTTGGCCTCCCCCTTCACATGTTGATTAGACTCCCAATAACGAGTCTCAGTTAAGCTCTTTTTTGAATCGTCCAAAAACTGAAAAGATCATCGAGTGATTTGTCCCTTTCACACTTGTTAAAATTGGATTTGAAAGATCATGAGTCTTAGTTAAGCTCTTTTCCGACTTGCTATCAAAAATAGAAAAGATTGTCGAGTGAACTTGTCTTTTTCACACTCGTAAATTGGATTTGAAAAGATGTCTATTTGGCACAAGTTTACCCCTTTTTCACACCAAGTAGACTAAAAGATATAAAAAAGGACATTTTTTGGCGTTAAGTTGTGATTGCATCTCATGCCCTCGCTTGTTGTATTGAGCCTTTAGCTGGTTCTCGCTTTGCGTTATAAATTGTTGCCTAAGCAGTTTGCATCCTCAACCAAGTAGAGCCTTGTTTTTATCCTTTGCAATTTGACACCCTATACCCTGGAGGGAACATCACCCCGAGTGTCCATCTCCCGCATGCATTTCCTTGCATTGAGCATAGGTACGTTCCACAGCTGGAACTAGTTTTTCTTACTTGTGACACTCGTTCCCTCCTCTGTATCATAGCATTCATTTGTTATGAAAAAACAAAAAAATATGAGTGGGAAGGGAATGCTATATTGTAATTGGCAGCAGTCATGTCTCCTTTGAACATAGCACAAAGTTATTGAGTCATTGGGTCATCATAATTTTGGGTTTAGCATGGCCTTAGGAAGCTGATATCGCTACAGAGTTTTCTCTACCGACTAGTTACTCTTCCAGTCCCTATAGAGAACGTTATTGATGCCTCCTGCATCTAATTTTTACATCATTGAGTCCATGCTACTGGAGTCCACCATATGTCTCATGCTCTTTTTCAAAGGAAGTCTATCAACCTGTGTCGGCCACTCCTTAGAAATATTGACTTTGCATGCTGTCCATACCCTCAGTTTGTCTCAGAATCACATGATACTTTGGTCTTATCATGCACACTAGCCCTACTTTCATCATTGGTAGGTCACCTTGAACCCAACAATCAACATTTCGTCAGTGGTCGTTGACTGGGTGGTTTCCCTTATGTTCGATGGCAAGACATCTATTCACACTTTGGGATTCGTGCAGTGTCTTGGATTCCATTAGCTTTATTGATGGTTTCCTCGCCTTTTTCAGCTGTTTTTCATCATTGGCTTCTATTCAGATTTTTCTTTTCATGTACTGCTTGAATTTGGCACACGCGAAAGACACATAGGGTTGTTGGTTCATGAACATGTTCTTTGTCAAATCTCCACCAAATCATGAAGCTCCTGCTTTGTTCCTTGTGCTGATTGATGAGAGATGCCTCAATGATCTCCTTTCAGCGAGTCTCTTTCCATCGACTTTATCTCATTTATTCTAGATATGGGACCTAGAGTTTTATGAGTACCTTGAGGCTTGCATTCATTAGTGGCAGGCTCTCTCACCATTGACAGATGGGAATACATCAATGTCTCCTAATCAAGGATCTCTCAAGTGTTCAACACCAACTCCTTTATTCACATTTGTAGAGATGTACTCGGTGCCTTGATACCTACTTTCATTATCGGTAGGTTGTCTTGCATTTGTTGATGGTATACTTCAATGAATGGTAATCAAACGATGTCTCATCGTGTTCGACCTCAACTCATTTATTCACATGATGTAGATTTAAACCATTGGCAGATAGTGTAGAAGACTTGAAGACATCACTATGTGGCCACAACTTTCCTGAGTTGTTGCTTCCATTTCATTGGACCAGTACCTATTTGACTTCAGTGATCATGGGAGATCAGATTGTACTCCATGGTATACATATATCTTCAGATTGATTTTTGAGACTGGTTTCACTGGGCCTTGTTTGTGACTATGATATATTTTGGCATATAACCGCATTTGTATTTTCCTATTCATGGCCATGAACACTTGTTTGGTATATTTTCCACATGGATTTGCATTGTATTCATGGCAACCATGTATGCAAAGTCAATACATAATGTAATGAGAAATTGAATTCGTCTAGCTGGTTCTCTACCACTCCACTTCTGGGTTATTTATAATGTATTTTGGTCATCGCATATACTCCTCTAATCTCACACATTAGGGGGCATTTGTTATAGCAAGATTTGCCTCACTATTGCTATCTTGCACAGAGGGCCTTTTTCCATTTCCCTATGCAGAATTTTCATCCCTTTTTGATGAATCCAGAGTTAAAAATATACATTTTTCCACATATACGCTCCCTAACTGCTATGCAAGATGCGTATACGCTTGATGCTCCACTGCAGCTCGCGTATATCAAGATTTGTGCCAGAAAATACAAAATGAGGCTAGGTTTCCATGTCACGACAGAATATCTCTGATCCTTGGCCTTCCATATACTGGAAATGTTCCGACTCATCCCTTCAGTTACATTCTAGAGGCTATAAGAGCACAATTTCGAACTATGGAAAAGGAGGAGAAATATTTCAACTTTGAGAGCAAAGTTACTATGGAGAAATTACTTCATATTGAATCTGCATCCCTTTGTCCCTTAAGTCTGAACACAATGTTCAACCCCCAAGCTCTTCCCTTATTTTTTAGAGGACCTCTTTGCCTCTTTCTCACGAGCTTTCCTTTGGTGGAGGATTGAAGTGGTGGGAACCCAGTTGGAAGGAACTTGGTTTCTTGGTTTCGAACTGTGATGACACGAAAGTCTGTAATGTTGACACTTCTGCTGATCAATTATTAATAGACATACTCCTTTCCCGTCCTATTGTTATCTTGCAAATATATGATTATTATCCATGGGTGTGTTTGTAATGTTTGTTAATGGATTATGCTATATGATGTGCTAATCCCTTTTATATCATCATTATATACTTGCTTTTTGTGTTTGTTGAGAACTTCTTGCAGGTATAAATCTTTGGGTCAAAGTTCTCAATGGTGGAACATCATCAAACGTTGGATCGAGATAGGCCTCTTTCTTGTATTGCACATTAGTCTATATAGCATATGTTGGAATTGAGTTGATTTCTGCAGTCACATTTTTCTGTTGTGTTTTACCCTTGGCCATAGAGAGTTTTTCCCTTGTAACAATGAGGAGAAATTGAAACTTATACTATTTCTCTCTCTCTCAGACTTCATACATCCAACATGAAATCATACACATAAAGCATTGAAACAAATTCACAATAGAGTATATAAGCAAACTGTAAACATATCATTCAATAGATGCAAACAGTAGCCATAACACACCATGAAATTGGATCAAAGCATTCTTATATTAATTCAAGTGCTTATGTACATGGTTTTCTATAGCAATAACTATCTACTCACACGGCTTCTACAATCTCTGATCTTCTCTACTCTCCTATTCTGTCTTTCTCTACAACTTCTACTCTTACGATTGAGAATGAATAGCACAATGCATCTACGAGGATCTTTCTTCATTTTTCCCTCCTACAACTCTAAGCTATCTTATCGAAATTAAAGACTACACTACTTTACATTTATTACATTCAATGCCTCCAACCGAAAGATGAGAGAAATTCTCAAGATATGCATTACAATCCCCAAAACATTTAATAAAAGTTACATCCTTCCAACTATTACATTAATGTTTCATCATTTAAACTTCAAAACAACTTCAAAATGCGCATTGGTGTATATACAGTTGTACCCCACTCACGCTTGTTGTAGATTCTCGTGCACTAGAGTTGGTAACCTTAGTGGCATCTATTTGTAGGTTTGATACACAAGGTCACAGTGAAGGGGATTCTTTGTCGTAACTGGTTTAGACGTTGGTCAAAATCACTCGAGCTCATTGGAGGGTACACCCATGGGTAAAATTGTGTGGGAGCTTACACCAAGGCGTATGTCCGTTAAGTAGGTTTCCAACATAACTGATCCACTCGATCTATCCCAACCCCTTTCTATATTGATATCGTGATGTTGGATTTCATCACCAACTAATGGTTTCATTGTGGGAAGGTTTGTTTGATTGTTTTCTTATTATATTTGTAGCATGTGTTGTTTGTTTTCCTTAGTGGACCTTAGGTTGAGTCATTTTCAATGGCGTCGATTCCTAGGAGTACCAACGAAGGAACCCCTTTTCCTAAGGAACCTTTCTCCTTTCCTTATTTTGCAAAAAGATGGTCCTCCGTGCATTGCCACACTGAGTCTTCTGAGACTCACCATCAGGTTATTGGTTTGGTTGTTCCCCACTTCAATGATCTCAAATTTTCCCAGTGCTTCGTATGCACCTAATGCTTCGGATGTAAGCACACCACCCACAAATAAATCTCATGTCGACCTTTCTCCTTCTTCACCCATGAAATCTCCCTCCTTTTTTCCTTCTTCGCCTAGTGAAATCTCTAAAGAAAGTAGTTAGCTTGATAAGAATAAGAAGAAATGGAAGGGGAAAAAGAAGAAGAATACAAAAGAGACCAAGCATCCAAATGCGTCAGGTCATGTTCGATCCGAACAGCCAGCTAATGTTAATTGTATTGGGAGTGTTGATAAAGTTGACAAGTCTAAAATGAAGAATCCTAAACCCAAATTCCCTTGCAGGATTTGTAAGGGTGACCACTTTCTGAGGGATTTCCCTGGTCTCCCCAAGGTATTAGAAATGTGGTCTTCCACGTCATCAACCCTTGTTGAACATGCTAGTGATAGCCCATCAACTAGTGATGTTAAGGTTGGTAAGAAGAATAGAACTGCCAAATTTCCTTGTATGTTATGAGAAGGTGATCATTACTCTCACCTTTGCCCTCGTATGGACAAGACTTATTATATTTTGGAAAAGATTCAAATTCCAAATGGTTATCATAAGATATCTCCCAAACCATCATTAGTTGATGAACTCGTCAATCTGGTTCCATCCCCGGTCAGTCTGGTTGATCAGGTGGTCAATTTGGTTTCATCCTCGGTTGAACCACTAACCAAAGTAGTCGATTTAGTTTCATCATCGATCGTCCTGACTCTTCATCTGAAAAGTGAAACCCAAGTGACCGATCAATTCCTTCATCGATCATCCTCACTCTTGATCTAAAGAGTGTCAAAGTGGTCAATCCAGTTCTGTCACTGATTGATCCCACTCCTCCCTTGAAGAGCACAACCAAAATAGTTGATCTAGTTTTATCATCGGTTGATCCCACTACTCATTCAAAGAATGAGGATGCCTCTCAGGTCTACCTTGTTAACACTGATTCACCTGGACAAGGGGGAACTCCATCTGTCCCTATGGCAACCCCTTCAAGCAATCAAATGATTTCTATTAATTGGAATCATTTGACAGAACCTTGTCTTCCTTCTTACGTGCCTTTCCAAATCACCATGTAGGTTTGTGATAGGAATATTCCTAACACCATAATATACGAAGGTTCTTTTGTTAGCATCTTATCCATGAATTCTTGGAAAGATTTTGGTTCCCCATAGCTTGCGGCCATGACTTAGAATATGTTGACCTTTGATAGAAGAGTTAGTCAACCTTTAGGGATCCTTCCCCAGTTTCTGATTACTTTGGGAGGAAAAATGGTCTACGTCGATGTGATGGTAGTTCACGACCCTTTGGAATTCAGCCCCCTCCTCGGGCGAGACTATGTCTACATTATGAGAGCTTTTGTGTCAAATCTCTTTTGAGTTGTATGTTTCCATCACAACATAAAAATAATAATGATCGAGCAACTTTCATTCATTAACCCTCATCTGATGGTCAACCATCCTCCATCCCTAAATGGTTCATACATGCCAACAATGTACGCCCCACCGCAGGTCAATTATGTAATGAACTTCCCCATGCATTCAAACCTGCATGAGAGGGAATATCTCCCTTCTCCTAACTTAGATCCGATAGTTGACATGGTCATATCTTCGATAGGGATATTAGAGCCATATCTCCCTACCCTTATCGAGGTCGTCGATATGTATTCCTTCTAGAGTGTTTTTCTTCCGTCTAACGAAGATATCTTGGAATCCATGGTTGATGTTTGTCCCTTGACATGTATTCCTTCTAGATCATTGTCCTCTTTGAAGCCATAATCAAAGAGAGGGTTTGAGCATAGTTTTGCTTCTCTGTG
>SNQJ01S0188661.1:0-18316 GCA_010110895.2 Picea sitchensis
TCATTTTTTTCCTTGGCTTCTAATTGGTCCCTCAAAACAAGATCACATTGTGTATTGCATATTGCACATTAATAAATAATACCATATCTATGGAGGGATATATATGTGCATCGGTGCAAACAAATTGTCAAAACAAAAGTCTCTGCACATAAGACACATCACAATGCATAGCACAGTGGGGACTAATAATTAATAGATAATCAAATATTTAATATTAAATAATTAATAACTAATATTAAATATTTAATAAGTAATTATTTTTTAATAAACTGCACATTGCATATTCCACGTTGCACATTAATAAATAATACCATATCACTGCAAAGATATACTGTGCGAAAGATCAGAAAAATCGTCGAAGCAAATGTCTTCGCGTATAAGAAACAACATATTGCACATTGTAATATTAATTATGCATCTATAGCGGATGGTGCATATACCGGTGCGAAACACGTGTAAAAGTTACGATGTACAGGTACATAACCATAGCTATGCAGGGAAATACTTCTGCATAGGTGCAAACAAATCATCGAAGAAAAAGTCTATGCACATAAGCAGTAGTACATTGCAATATCAAATAATTGATAAATAAGTAATTATTTAATATTAGATAATTAATAAATAATATTAAATAATTAATTATTTAATAAATTGCAGATTGCATATCGATTATTGCACATTATTCAATAATACCATACCTATGCACATATATACATAATTAATAATTAATAAATTAATTATTAAAAATACTAATTAATTAATTAATTGCACATAGGACTATATTAAAAAAATTAAAATTTGTTTTAAGACAAACTAACAAACATACCTATCCAAGGATATACCTATGCAAGGATATGCAGACAAATCATCAAAGAAAAAGTCTCTACAGATAAGAAACAATGCATTTCATATTGCAATAGTGAAGACCTCGCACACTAGACACATGTACAAGTCTGAAAGTTCTGATCTACAAGTAAAACTATATTAATTAAATAAATTATTAATAGATTAATTATTTAATAAATTGGACATTACATATTGTGCATTGCACATTGCAGTATACTAAAAAAAATAAAAAAATTCTTTCGTAGCAATTAAAAGACACACTAATGCGTGAAGATATATGTCCAGACATATACTAGTGCGAAGTTGCAGACAAATCGTTAAAGCAAAAGTCTTCACACAAAAGCAACAACAAATTACACACTGCACATCTACAAATCTCTTGCAAATAAAACAAAAAAAATATTTTCTACTAGTAGCACATGAACTGGCTCCCGGCATGTAAGAACCCCAATGCATTCCATGTATAGAAGTTTGTTGTTGATTTACTATTCCTGGAAAATTTCTTGGTAAAAATATTTTTTACCTTGGGATTTTTCACACTGTGAGAAGTGTTTTTCCATTGCGATATGCCCATATGCCACACACATATATGTTATGAATGTTCGCACTCCGCACATATATATTGCTTGGACAATCAACACTTTATTGGTTTTAGTTTCAACCCTTGTGGGCACAATTCATGGCCGATTCGTCTGCAATTGCCAATTCCACAATTTGGAATTTCCAATACCCGTGACCTGACATTCTAAGAATCTAGCCAATTTGCACGCTAACCCGATGATTTATGACACCTTTATTTGCTACGATTTGCAAAAAAAAGGAAGTTATTCGTCACTTGTGCTAAGTAAATTTCCCGCTTTTTTATGAGTTGTCTAGTAGTCTCTATTCATGGAAACTAGTATTTTGTAAGTAACTTACCTGTGGAAAAGACATTTTAGTAAAACTACCATAGCCATACCCATCATAATTATTATTGTTTGTAAATGCAATAGTTTCACAACAAAGATTCTGAAAAGACAGGTAATTTGCACTATAATCGAAGCATTTATGGCAACAAGATTTACTCCAATTTGCCAAGAAACAAAGGCAAGTAGGTGATAGATCTCATGCAAAGTAAATGTTTAGTTTTCCTACAGCCTAGATAATGGTTCCTATTAATGATTACCCGTGTTTCAAGGATAGTTCAAATGTGCGAAAATCATCTACTGGTAAATACGAACTATGCAGTCCGCTTTAAAACAATTGGACCTTCCTAATATACTATTCACAAGGTTCATCTAAACCACGGTTCATTAAAAAAACAACACTATGTAGATAGATGAAGAAAACAACCATTTTTAGGTGATATTGTCAATTAACTAATCAAGGAAGACAAGAATTTCCATTGGTCTGCCTGGTACTAGTGGTTCTTGTACAAGTCGCCAGAACAAACGCAAAACAATAAACTCTCGACGACAGATCTTGTCAATGTTGGTTGTGTTCCCGAAGTCTTTGACTTCAAAGAACTCGTAACATGATGTGCTCGAAGGTTCGACTCAAGGACAAGAGTCATTAACGTAACAAAAAAAAACAAAGAATCCAAATGTGCTTAGTCCAAAAATGTTCAATAAAATGCTCTATCTTCTCTCTGCAAATAAAACACTTCAGCTTGCGGATGCACCCGCTTTCCTCGCTTCTGAGGCATGTTGCTCTAATATGTTAAGAGACCTTCTGCTACCTTCTGTAATCACCCTGATCAACCTTTCAACAATCGATATAACCTTGCTACAAGAACCATAGCAGGACTTTTCATGGTTATTTGTCTGTGTCGTTGGCCGTGACTCAACTTCACACATACCCAGGTCAGCTCTATATGTAGTGTACTTTTCGTTACACAAACATTAATAAATAATAGCATACCTATGTGGGGATATACCTGTGCCGAGGTGGGCATAAATCGTCAAAGAAAAAGTCTTCGCACATAAGTAGTGGTGAATTGCACATTGCAATATTAAATAATTAATTATTTTATATTAAATAACTAATAATTAATAATTAATTAATTATTTATTTAATAAATTTCACATTGCATATTGAGCATTGCACATTAATAAATATTTATTGATCTTTTGATTGTTTAAATAGGACTATGTTAAAAAAAAAATGTAAAAATCCTTTTTGCACCAACCAACAGACATAACCATACGATGATATACTTGTGCGGGGATATACCTGTGCATAGGTGCGAACAAATCCTCAAAGCAAAAGTCTCCGCATATAAGCAACAATGCATGCGGTGATATAATTGTGCGAAGGTACAAAAGCTCTATCTGCACACCTTTTTGCTTGTTTTTACAAAGTTTTATGCGAAATGTTTTTACTCCAAACACTTTACATTGTTTCTTGCATATGTTAACCTCCCCATTGAACATTTCACTTATTTATTTACTAAGTTTTACTCCACATTGAACAATTGTTTTTTTTTTCCTTTTTTTTACAAAGTTTTATGCTAATTGTTTTTATTTTCCATGGCCGCATATTTGGTATTCACAATTGTCCTTTGTAATTTCTTTGATATTCTCCCTGTCAGCGCAATTGTTAATATACAAAATGTACCAGTTCATTTCTGGTACCTAGTTCTATATAAGCATAAAGCACTATTCCATTTTTGNTGTGGGGATATACCTGTGCCGAGGTGGGCATAAATCGTCAAAGAAAAAGTCTTCGCACATAAGTAGTGGTGAATTGCACATTGCAATATTAAATAATTAATTATTTTATATTAAATAACTAATAATTAATAATTAATTAATTATTTATTTAATAAATTTCACATTGCATATTGAGCATTGCACATTAATAAATATTTATTGATCTTTTGATTGTTTAAATAGGACTATGTTAAAAAAAAAATGTAAAAATCCTTTTTGCACCAACCAACAGACATAACCATACGATGATATACTTGTGCGGGGATATACCTGTGCATAGGTGCGAACAAATCCTCAAAGCAAAAGTCTCCGCATATAAGCAACAATGCATGCGGTGATATAATTGTGCGAAGGTACAAAAGCTCTATCTGCACACCTTTTTGCTTGTTTTTACAAAGTTTTATGCGAAATGTTTTTACTCCAAACACTTTACATTGTTTCTTGCATATGTTAACCTCCCCATTGAACATTTCACTTATTTATTTACTAAGTTTTACTCCACATTGAACAATTGTTTTTTTTTTCCTTTTTTTTACAAAGTTTTATGCTAATTGTTTTTATTTTCCATGGCCGCATATTTGGTATTCACAATTGTCCTTTGTAATTTCTTTGATATTCTCCCTGTCAGCGCAATTGTTAATATACAAAATGTACCAGTTCATTTCTGGTACCTAGTTCTATATAAGCATAAAGCACTATTCCATTTTTGCATTGTTCAAGATAAGTTTCTTAGAGAGTTCAGACACATCTTGGTTTTGACAAAGCGCAAGAGAATAACCCATAAAGATAAATATTTTCTTAAGGGAAAGGGTATTTTCATACAAGAACAAAGCACTATAATAAAAAAAATTGAAATTCATTTTTCCACCAACCAATAAACATACTTGTGTGGAGATTTAACTGTACATATGTGTGGACAAATTGTCAAAGCTGAACTCTGTGCACATAAGCAATAACACATTGCACATTGCAATATTAAATATTTAATAATTAATAAATTATTAACTATTTAATAGATTGTACATTGCATAATAATTAGTTTTTGCTCTCTCCGCGATTTCGTTTTCAGGTTGACTACAAATTTCATGATTTTTTTCCATAGTTCAACTTTGTTCCAAGCGATTCAATATTTTTCCCTGGCTTTTGATTGGTCCTTCAAAACAACATCTTATTGTCTAGTGGCAACAAGAATTTAATAGGAAATTTAACTCCACACGTTTAGCGTATGATTGGAACATGTGCATGTGCGAGTACATAACCGATGCATGTATAAGTGCAGAACGGGTGCATGTACGAGTGCAAAATGAGTACAAGTGTAAGTGTTAATATGATGCATATACAAGTCTCAAATTTCTCGGTTTCCAACGCTTGCTACTGTGTCAGTTGCTAATTAGGGACATTTAAAGTAAAGACTGTTGTTGTGCTAGTTGGTAATTGGGGACATTTAAATCTTGGACCAAACTATGATAGTTGGGGACATTTAAAGTTGTTAGCTAGCATTTTGTTTTTGTTTTTACTTTGTAATAGAGCCCCGGGAAACCCACTAGGCACTTCCCCTCATTTTGAGGATGGTACTCGGGGTAAACCAGATTTTATAGAAAGTTGAGGATTTTTCAATAGCTTGCTTGTTTAAGATCTCAACATGTCACTTGCGGGAATTGAACCTGGGTGGGGGGGAAAACATCCCACAACACAAACCACTCAGGCTAAACCCAATTGACATTTTTTTGCATTTGTTAATATACACGTGTGTGTGGATTGATTTTAACACCATGTAACATACATATTTGTGGGGCGATATACCAGTGCACATATATACATGTAAAAACGTGCAAACAAATCGTCCAACCAAAAGTCTATGTACATAAGCATCAATGCATTGCACATTGCAATGTTAAATAACCAATAAATAATCCATAACCAATTAATAACTAGTATTAAATAATTAATTATTTAATAAAGAATAAATCATTTTATTTTCTCATATATGCACCACTAACAGACATGTCGGTACATAGATATGCGTATGCAAAGATGCAGACAAATCATCAAAGAAAAAGTCTTTGCAATTAGGCAGTGCATTGCAATATCAAATAATCAATACTTTTTTTTACAAAGGTATATGATAAATGTTCTTAGTTGTTTTTTACTTTATTCTTATCAGTGTCTTCTTTGCATAAACAATAATGTTTTGTTTTTTTTGACCGCAACTGATGGATAGATTAATAATAGGCCGAAAAATCAACTTCTGGGGGCTGTGCTACACTGGGAGATTCCCTGAACAAGACATAATGCTCTGTCATGAGTGGCAGAGTCCAATGATGATCAAGGTCCACAAAAACTGGAATCCAGCTGATACAACGGCTTGCCCACACTGATACAATAGTGTGTGGGGAGAAATAGTGCATAAGTAGGGTAGGAGCATGAATGTAGTCCAGAAATTTACACCAACGGGTCCTGGAGGAGCTAGTACACACATTTGCAGAGGAGTAAAGTTTTGCTGATCCGATTGCCTTTTGATGCCCAAGTTTGTGAGGATCTTCTTGATGGCGAGCTCCAGGGCAACAATTCTTTTCCCTTAGACTCCAAACGTGTTCGCAACATATTTGAATTGGGAGGAGACGCCCTCGTTGAAGTCGGCTTGTTCCTCTGAAGAGGATTCAAATTCTTCTCGGAGTTTACATAGATCAATGTTGACGGATTCCAATCTTTCCCCATCTGAGCTAGAGGAGGTAGCCTGGTAAGAGCTCTTCTCCTTGAAATAAGTCTGGAGCTTTCCCAACGATTGTTCCAGTTCACCCGGCTGTTCTTCCAGGGAGGGCTCCTTCGAGGAGAAAGATTCCAAATTGGCCATGAGTCCAGGGGGGAAGCCGAAGGAGCACAACCAAGTAGATGAGGATGACTCGCCTGAGGAGAAGATCTGAGAGCTTGGCTTAAAAGAGGCCCGATCACAAGAGCATCGAGCTTTTCAAGATTAGATATGCATACACTTTTACTTGCAAGTTCTGAAACAAGGTTGTTTCTCTGACCCATCACCTCGGAGTTTTCTTCCTGTAGCCCTTTCAGCATCTGCTGACAAGATTCAAGCTGTTCAAATATGTCTTGATACTTTGCTTCCAATGTGGTTTTATCGAGCATCAAGCTGTTATTTAATTCTTTCAGTTCCTGCACTGTGATTTCTAACTGCTGTAAATGTTCTTGATCAATTACTAAAGCTTCTGTCATCTTCTCTTTGACATCCTCAAGTGCATTGACCTGTAATAGCAGGTTTTGAATATGATTTGTCAAGGATCCAACCTCAGAGTTGAGGTTTATCTTTTCCTGCTCTAAAGAAAACACCAGTTTCTCAAGCTTTTGCATGGTTTCAAGCTTTGCCGAGACTTGGTTTTGAAGTTGTTCATTCTCAACCTGGATGGAAGCAACTTGTTCTTCTAAACTTGTGTTTTTCTCCTGTAGCTGTAAAAGTTCTTCTTTGATAACATAAATCTTCCCCCCAAGATCATCACTTTCTTTGCAGGCATTTTGAAGGTCATCTTCCAACTTTTCATTGTCTTGCTGCAGGGTTTGGAGAGAGTTCTGCAACATAAGTTTTCCTTCCTCTTTCTCTTGAGCCATTTGCTGTGTATTTAATCTAAGCTCTCTGCACTCTTCTTCCAATTTTTGGGCATGGTCAATTGAGTCAGTAATGTCTCTTTTAAGCATTACATTCTCTTCCCGTAAGAAACCATCATCTCCATCAAGTTTATTCCAAAGAATCATGAGGATAAGTATGGGGCAACGATCAGTGGTACGCTGAAGGCAGAGATTACATAGGCTGAGATCAAGCCTGCCAAAGTCATGGGATATTACAGATTGAATCAATCCCATTGACAGAGATAGTGCTCCTGCTCAGGAGCGAAGCATAGTTGGCCTCGTGATCAACTTGCTTGTTAAGATGTCGAAGCACATGGAAGAAGCTTATAGTTTGAAACTTGCCAGCTAGGATCATTATTTTCTGGTAGATCCGATTCATTTGGAGGCTGGATGGACTGTGCGCATGGCCTGCACCACAAGTTTGGAGTCCCCAAAGACTGAGATGGTTTGAATGTTTAGATTGAGTGCTTGCCGGAGACCCTGCCACAGAGCATAAAATTTAGCAAAGTTATTAGATTGAACTCCCAACCCCCAGGCAAAGGTGGATTGAGTGGAGCCTGAGGGCGTGAGGATCACTCCTCCTCCACCCGAAGGACCTGGGTTGCCCTTAGAGGCGCCATCGAAAAACAAACAGTGAGTCTCCTGCGCGAGTCTCCAATTTAGAAATTCCTCTTCATTCATTCGAATTTCCCAAACAACTAGAGTTGGAGACCTGACAGAGGGTGGTGCTTGAGCATTTGTGGTTAGAGCTGTAAGACATGTAGTTTCCCTGTCATCTAACGACTGAGCATTCCAAAGAGTAGGTTTGTAATCCAGGGTCTCTCCAAGGAGAACTTTGGCTTTCATTGCCACCTTTGAGGGAGGGCTCTCCACACTTCTGAAAAGGCGATTGTCCCTTTCAAGCCACAGTTTCCAGAAATTTTTTTTAGGAAGCAACATCCAAACTGTTTTGAGCAGGTCCTTTTTGGCAAGATGGAAGGGAGAGGAGTCAGCCCAATTGGAAAGGAGATCTGAAGTAATAGTGGGCATAACAAAGCTGGGAATATTTGTGGGAAGGACTTCTTGCCATACCTCTCTTGAGAAAGGACAGGAAAGTAGTAAGTGGTCAATGTTTTCTTCATAATTCTTACACAAGGAACATCTTGAGGGACCTTCCAGGCCTCTTTTCCTTAGATTCTTCGTAGTGAGGATACTTCTGTGCGCTATATTCCAGCAAAAAAGGTCAACTTTCGGGATGGACAATGTGGACCAGACGTACTTCCAGTGGATAGGATTTGGGGCAACATGAGGGACCGCCATTAAAGATTGATAGCCTTCAGCTGTAGTGAAACTTCTAGACTTTGTACCCCAACCTCTCTTGTCCCTGACAGCTTGGTTCAGTGGGGCTTTGCCCTGCAGAAGCTTGGACAAAAGCTTTGCCTCCTCTTCAAGCCTGGGGGGATGGCCTCTTAAATTCCAATCAGACCAGTTGTTTTCATTATCCCAGGCAGAGAGGTCCCATAGGGTGAAGACATGTTGCAATTGAAGCCACTGTTTTATATTCTGTATTCCAAAATTTTGCCCCAAAGGCTCTTCCCCAAGGATTGAGTCTTCCCATACTTTGATTCTTTTCCCATTACCAGGGATCCAGTACAATAAAGATCTGAAGTGTTCCAGTGCTTTGAGACAGAGTTTGAAGATAGGGGATCCTTTTTTAATGGGAGGATTTTTATCTAGGCACCGCTGTCTCTGCCCTGTGAAGTATTTTTTCCACAATACCTTCTTGCTCCAGCTAGATCTTCCGGATACCAGTTGCCAAAGGAGTTTGGATCCCTTGGCTAAATTATGAGCATGGATACTTCTAACTTGGAGGCCTCCTTCTCTGTAAGGTCTTTGGATTTTGTCCCAACTGACAAGATGTAGCTTTTTCAGGTTTCCTCTCCCTCCTTCCCACATAAATTTTTTGAAGAGACTTTCAATCTTACCAATGACTGTAATGGGGGCCAGAAGAATAGAGGATTGATAAATAGGGATACTGTAAAGAACAAATTTCAGCAATACTAGTTTTCTTGCTAGGGTAAGCCAACCGCCCCCCCACTTCTAAATCTTTTCTTTTAACTTGTCAACGATGGGGTTCCAGTTCATTGAGTTGATGGCAGATTTAAAGATCGAGACACCTAGGTATGTGAATGAGTCCCAATTCTGCGAGCATTCCATTTCCAGAACTCAAGAGATTCTTCCAAGTTCTGTTCCAGGGCAGTTCCAACAATAAATTTTTCTTTTTTGCAGGTTGATCTTGCTTCCTGAGACCTGAATGTAGATTTCTAGCTCCTTCTTGAAGCTCCTTGTAGAATGGAATCCGACGCCTCCCAACAACAGAGTATCATTTGCAAATTGGGCATGATTTATGTCCTTTACATTTGGCGCCATGCGGAGACCAGGGAGGGAAAGATCTTGCTGACAGTTGTTTAGCTGGAAGCTGAGCACAGAGGCCTGAATGGCATAGAGGAGCGGAGACAGGGGACATCCCTAGCGCAGCCCTCTTGAGGCCTGGAAAAAGTTTGTCGATCTCCCATTGACCAAAGGGGTTATCCAAGGGGAACAAATGCATCCTTTAATCCAGCCAATGAGCTCAGGGGAAAACCCAAAATTCTCCATCACCATGAAGAGATAGTCATGTCTTACTCTATCAAATGCATTGGCGAGATCTAGTCATGTCTTACCATTCCTTTCTCTTTTCGGTGGACGTTGGAATGGATGGTTTCTTGAACAAGAATGACATTGTCTAGAATTTTTCTTCCCTTTATGAAACCTCCTTGATTTTCGGGAATGATCCTCGGCATAATTGTTTTGATCCTATTGGCTATAATCTTGGTGACCAGCTTGTATCCTGTGTTGCAGAGGGAGATGGGTCTGAACGTGGAGAAATTAGAGGCCCCTTGCTCCTTCTAGATCAAGGCCAAGAAAGAGGAGTTTGTGCTCCCTCCCAACTTGTGGTGGCTTTGAGAATTCCTTACCATCCAGAGAAGATCATATTTGATTATATCCCAACAATTAGAATAAAATCTGGCTGTGAATCCATCTGGGCCAGGGGCGGTGTCCGGGTTCATATGGGACAGAGTAGATTTGAGTTCTTTCATAGTAATAGGAGCTGCAAGAGTGTCATTATCAGAGGCTTGAATCACTTTGGGAATTAGCGAGAGGGGGTATGCATAAGGGTCTAAGGAATCAGCAGGGGGAGCTGTATAAAGGTCTTGGAAGTGGGAAAGGGCGGCCTGTTTAATGCCTTCAAAATCTTTCACCAGATTGTCTTGATGGAAAATTTCCTTCACCGTTTTGAAATTTTTCCTTGCTTCAGCTTGTTTGTGAAAATAAGAGGTGTTTTTGTCACCACTCGCTAACCAAAGGCTTCTAGATTTTTGACGCCAATACTCTTCTTCGACTCTGCAAGATTTGTAAAAGGCTTTCTGGTGGTTACTTTCTGTCAGAGAAATGCTTTCAGTGATGGGAACATATTCCATGAGAGCTTGATGGTTTTCCAAGGCAGCTTGAGCGTCTTTCCTGCAAGAGACCGGGGAGGAATGAAGCTTGGCCCAGTTCTTAAGATCATGTTTTAGTTGTCTAATCTTTTCTTCCCAAATAAAGGAGGGGTTTCCAGTAACCTTTTTACTCCAAGAGATAGAGACAATGTGACTAAAGCCATCTTGATGGACCCACAGGGGACTAAACCTAAAGGGGATGGGGCCCAGGTTTTCTTCAACGGAGAGATCAAGGAGGATAGGTTTGTGGTCGGAGACACAATTGGGAAGGATTTTGGATGAGCCATGTAGCCCCAAGGTGAGGAAGGAGGAATGGACCAAAAACCTGTCTAGACGGGCCGCGATGTGCCCTGGCCCTAGCCTTTTATTAGTCCAAGTATAGTTGCCATTGGAGGGTTTAATGTCAACAAGATCCCATCCTAAGATGGTGTCTTCAACCCATTCCCGAGAGGGATCTCGGACAATGGAGCCCCTTTTTTTCTCATTTCCATCTAGGGTGACATTCAGATCCCCTGCAATGATTATATTTTTAGGCCTGTGGAGGCTTAGGAACGCTTCAATTGAGTCCCAACAATCTTTTTTTTCGGCTAACAAAATAGGAACATAGAGGTTGAACAAACTTACTTGGTGGCCCGAAACTTTGTGAGTGAGTTTGGTGTAGATCCAATGCATAGTACTGTGAACAACAAGAAGCTCAAATATGGAAGAATCCCAGAAGGTGGCTAGACCTCCTGAGGCCCTCCTAGAGCTGACAGCTTCCCCAGAGCTTTTTTTCCAGAATGTGTTTCCTGCATGGAGGGCAGAGTCATCCTCCATTTTTGTCTCCTGAACTAGCAGGATCTCAGGCTTGTTGATTCTTACTAAGTCTCTCATTGCTTCGACTTTCTGTGGGCTGCCTAGACCTCTGTAGTTCCAAGAGATGTACCACATTATTTACTTTTAGAGGGGACGACCCCTTTAGAGGCCTGGCCTTGCTTGGATCTTGTACTCATCATGCCTTTAAGAGTTTGCTGGGAGCCTTGCAAAATATCTGCGTAAGAGATTTCTTCCCTTTTCTTTTTATTTGGTTTCCAGCCCCTTGGGTTCTTGACTGGAGTTGCATGCAGGCTCCCGGACTCAGTGGATCCTTCATCAATGTCTCCTCCTAGGTCAGAGTCCTCTTTCGCTTCTCCACGAGTAGGAGAGCTTCCAGATAAAGGATTTGCGGGTTCTGGTTGGATTTCCCCTGGCTCCAATGAGGTGGCACCTTGGGTGTCTTGGGTCTCAACAGGGATAACGAGATTAGGGGGAGTGGATTCCCGAATGACAATAACCGGAGTGGCTTCTGGAGCATTCACCACCGAGGAACTTGCTCCTAGGGCCGCGGTGACTCACTGCTGAATCATAACTTGAGATTGGACGGGTTCCTTCGACGGAGCTTTAGGATCTGATTTCTGTGCATTGCTTGGTGCTCTTTTTTCATTTGGCTTAGAGGAGGCCTTTCCTCTTTTGACCCTCTGCCATCCCTCGCCTTCTTCGTCCGGCTGGGCTTTTGGGCAATTGCGCTGGAAATGTCCATGTTCATGCTAGAGCCGACACTTAAAAGGAAGTTGTTCATAATCGAGTTTCTGGAAATGAGACCAAGAGCCTACAGAGAGTTTGATGGCTTCTGGAAGACCTGCCTCCAGATCAACTTCAACACAAATCCTCGCACATGAGTACTGCCCTTTATGCTATGCTTTGTCAATGAAGCGTCCTAGGGTATTCCCTATTTTTTCCAGGGCTTGAATATTCCAGCAATGGATCGAAAGATTAGGGAGTCTTACCCAGACCGATACCTCTTTGGGTACATCAATTGTTGGATCAAAGTCCAGAGACCATCGGTTCAGATAGAGTCCTTGGGTGCCCATAAAATAGGGGCCACTTCGGAAGATGAGATCGCGATCTTCTTTTGAGATAAATTCGAAGACGAAGAATCCTCTTCCCACTGGATAACAGGTGACACTGTGCTTCAGATGGGGCCTCCAGTTACGCTCAATCCAGTCATCCATGGTTTTGGCTGAGGGCCAAAGCCCCATGAATTGGCCAACCAAACCTCTTTCAGCAAGAACCAGGGTGATTTTAATGGAGTGCTCCTCTGGCAATGCGATTTCTGGTATTGTGTCAAGTTTCTTGACGAATTTCGGGGCCTCTTTGGCCGCTGGTTTCTTCCCGGACGACGCTAACAGCCTACGAAATGCCTCTTCGGCAGAGATCGGGGAGGAGGGAGGGGGATTCCCTCCCCCTGGCGTGGCCATGGAGGCGACCTGGAGATGCGCGACAGAGAGAAAACCCTAGAGGAGGGCAGCGATCATCCGCAACCTTCGAATCCAGAACCCCGATCCAGGTGATAGATCCATTTGCATAAACAATAATGTTATTCTACTTTACTATATCAATTATGTTTTTACAAACACTATCAATTTCCTATGCACTGTGCAAATTTTTTTGTCTAACATTTGCAAAGCTCTTGCCATTAGAACAAAAAATCTTTTGTGCTAGTCACACATGAACTAGTCCATGCTATGCAAGAGCCCTAATGTATTTCTTGTATAAAATTTCATTGTCGATGCACTATTCTCTGAAAATTTCTTGGTCAAAAGTCTTTTTTCCTAGTTACTTTTCACATTGTGCGAAGTCTTTTTCCATCCAATATCCATGAATACCACACTCCTATATCTTCTACATGTTCGCATTCCACACATGCATATCGCTCACACAGTCATGACTTTACTAGTTTTATTTTCAACCCTTGTGGGCACAATTAATAGTTGATCTGGGCGCACTTGCCACTTCCGCAATTTGTAATTTTGAATAACAATGCACCCGCATTCCAACAAGCTATGTAATTTTCTCAGTAACACAGTCATTTATGCGCCTTTATTTGCCAACATTTACAAAAAATCTGAAGTTATTTATTGCTTTTGCAAAGTAATTGTCTCGCTTTTCTATGAGTTGTTTAGTGGTTTCTATTTATGGATACCTATATTCCGTAAATAAATTGCATGTGGAAATAACTTTTCAATGAAAGCACCACAACCATACCTGCCACAATTATCGCCATCGGTAAACACAATAGTTTCACAGTATAGACTCTGGTAAGCCAAGTAATTTGCACTATAACCGAAGCATTTATGACAACATCATTTGCTCCCATTTGGAAATAAAGAATAACAAATAGGTAATACATCTTGTGCAAAGTAAATGTCCCACTCTCCCTTAACCTGCATAATGGTTCCTATTAATGAATACCTAAGTTTCAAACACAGTTCATATGTGAAGAAATGATTTTTTGGTGAATAGGATGTGTGCAATCTGCTTTGAAGCAATTGGAGGTTGCTAATTTACTATTTATAAGGTTCATTAAAAAAATGACACTATGGAAAACAGAACAAGGAAAGAGCCCTTTTGTGGTGATATTGTTAATTCACTAGCCAAGGAAGATACAAATTTCCACTGGACTGCCTCGTACCAGTGGTTCTTGAAAAAGTCACCAGAAGAAAAGCAAACGATAAACTCTGGACGACATGCCTGGTCAATGCTGGTTGTGTTCCCGAGGCCTTCGACTTCAAATAACTCGTAACCTAGTGTGCTCAAAGTTTCGATTCAAGGACAAGGATAGTTAAATTAACAACAAAAATAAAGAATCCAATGGTGCTTACTCTAAAAAATTTCAATAAAATGCCTCACATTCCGTCTGCAAACAAAACTCTTCAACTTGCGGATGCAAATGCCTTCCTCGCTTCTGAGGCAGGTGGCTCCAATGTGTTGAGAGGATTTCTGTTACCTTTTGCAAACATGTCGACTGAACTTTCAACAATCGATATAACCTTGCTATAAGAACCGTATCGACACTTTTCGTGCCTCTTTTCCCATGTTGTTGGCCACAAGTCAACTTCACACATACCCAGGTCATTGCTATATGCATTGTACTTCTCATTTCATGGATGCCCTGTTTAATTGGCAAAGGTCATATCAAATGAACTTTGTTTTCAGTTAAGTGGCTACTTTAGCACTCAAATATTTTTTATGGTCGCATATTTGGTATTCCTAATAGTCTTCTCCAATTTCTTTGAGAGTGTCCCTGTCAAGGGGACTGTTAATATGCACAACGAAGTAGTTCAGTTATGGTACCCAGTACTATGAAAACACAAAGTACCATTCAATTTTTACACTATTCAAGATAATTTTGTTATATAATTCAGACACATCTTGGTTGGGGCAGAGCCCAAGACAATAACCCAGGAAGTTGGAGATTTTCTTAAGGGAAAGGGCATTTGCATTCAAGAGAAAAACCATACTTACATTTGCTTGTATGGTTGCCAAGAAAAATCGTTTCTACTCCCTATATTTGTCTGCAACAAATATTTTGCTACGAAAGTTTACCACTAGTATAAAGCTTGGTGTTTTCTATTTGTCATAATGAGAAAAAAACAATTCATTACATTGCCTCTTCGAGTTGGAGACACAATGGTAAGGAATATAGCACATCTGAAACAAGTCTTAGAGTCACTTAGTCTGTGTAATATAAAAGAAGAAGACTCCCTAGGCAGTTTGGATCATGAGGCCATGTTCTCTCAACATTTAACATCCATAAGGTATATCAACCTTTTTACAAGATTTGATGAAGAAACCATTGGAAATATGTCAAAAAAGGACAAGAATGAATCCAACGATGGAATCTTGACATAAATAAGTTCAAATAATAATATACAGTGTAAACCAAGGCAAAGAGGGAAAACCAATGCTAATGTCGAGTCTTCCTCCAATCGTCGTCCATGTAAGATCTCCTCGCCTGAGCAAAGAACATAACAACATAGGCTAAACATAGAACAGAGTAATGACGGGTCTGTTGGAGATGACAGTGGTGAGAAACCACCTCATGCACATCTTGAATGACCACATATAGTCTCACAACCAAAAAGGAAACAAACCTAAAATAGAGACAATTCGCAAGATACAGAAACCCCAACAAATCTTCAAGACATGGAAATTGAGAGCACAAAGCTACCGGACTGGGTAGCCTGGAGAATTGTTGAAAGCCAAGAAATTACACATGACCTCGTAAGAGAGGAACCCATGTTCGTTTATAACCAGTCCTTAACACTGTGCAATACTCAATACAAGAGGCACAAAAAGAAGCTGCAGATAGAAAGGGTTAGTGTCAAACACAAAAAGGTGGTTCAAAAATTAAGGTCAGTTGTCGATGTATTAGGAGTTTCACCCTATGAACTCTTGCAACTACATTGGTCCACATGTGATGCTCTTACAGATCCAATTTCGGAACAAGAGTTTCAAACCATTAAATTAAAGAAAAGAATAAGTGAACTTGAGGAAGTAATCAGTCCCAGACCACTCTTTGCACAACCATTGGCCATACTTTCAGTAGAACAAATTCCTCCAAGTACTTTAGAAATCTCAAGGCCAGTCACCAAGGCTCTAAAATTGTTGAATGGAGTCAGACTCTATGTTCTTTATAACATTAATAGAAGACTCGATATAATCAAACAGGCGTGGGAAGTTAGCACTAGTCTACATGATCTGTCACAAAGGACTTTAAGTTTTACTGGAAATTTGCAAAGAGACTTACAACATGATGAAGCCTACTGAAAAAACGAGTTAAACACTTTTGTTGCACGGGTCACTAGTATAAGTGACCATCGAAGAAATCGGCAGTGACTACCCAATAGAAATAGAGTAAGGCAAATAAAGGTAGGTTGGGAACAACGAATAAAAATGTTGCAAGATGCAATTGCTACTTGTGAAAAAATCGATGAAAGAAGAGGGTATGCTATTTTAAAAGCATTTGATGTGGTCAAAGAAATGCAAAGTCCATAACTTTTCAAAAATTCAACAACGATCAATAGAGAGGAATTTAATAGTGACTTGGTGACAATGAAGACTTCATTAGCTAGTGACTTTGACAACCTAGTTGAATTTCCTAAAGAAGAATTGAAACAGTGGCTCTTTACATTTTCCAATGACAATGAAGAGCATTTGTCACCCATCAAACAACTGTCACTAGAACGCAAAGAAATAGAGGTCAAGATTTTTTCACTTCAAGTTAAGCAAGAAATCACCATTCCACCAATCAAAAACTATATTGAGAACTAGGTAAAGATTGCCTTGGAACAAATTATTAACCCAAACTAGCCACCTCACACATTTTTTTCAACAAAATCTCTAAGTAAAAAAATCTTACGAAAGTAGATACAAAGGATCCAAGGACAAAACAAAACTACATAATACTTGCTTCTTTGTAAGTAATTGGTCACTCTACTCTTTGTAATTATCCTTTTCTTTTCTTGGCTTCGTAATTGGTCACAATTGTTTATTTTGTGTTCTCTACACACTTAACAATACTTTCTAACTATCTTTATCTCTTTCTTTCAGGTCTTTCTTCTATTTACTAGTCCACAAGAGCCTTAATCTCAGTCCATTTGGACAAATGAATTTACTTTACATAGACATTATTTAAAAGACAATTGTATATTTTTTGAACTTGCCATAGAATTGCTTAGTATTGATGACTAGTGATTCTCCAGGCTTTCAGTTTAAAACTTAATTTTCAAGTCTGCTTTTTCTCTCTATGATTCTTCAATGAAACATCATGTTAACTCATGTGCATATGTGCTACTTTACTTGTATTTTGAAAAATGCTATTTTGACTTTTAGACTTTGTTCACAAGCATTATGTAAACGACAAATGCATATTTTATTTTTGTCCTTGCCAAAGAACCATTTTCGTATATATACCAACTGGTTTTCAACCCTTTGAATATTAATATGAATAGCCAATTATGTCTTCATTGTGTATAATTTTTCAATAAATTATCATCCAATGTCATGTTGAGTTCTCTGCACATGTGAATATTTACCTTCATTATGCAAAATGCTATTTAGTTTCACAGTTTTCTTTATTTGTGAATGTTTAGTTAACAAAGCAACTACATTGACATGTTTCTTTTCACTTGTCTATGGTGACAATTTATGCTGCCCCATGTAAATCGTTTTTTTTTTTGCAAAAGCATCTGCCTTGCTCCATTGAAGAATGTCTACTGCACCAACACTTCCCTACAAACTGTAATTTTCCATTTATGTTATTTACAAAACCAATTTTCCTATTAACCTTGAACATCCACACTTCCTCCTTTCCATTATATTTGATCTGTTCAATTTTCTGTGCAATGTCTTTTCTACCGCTTTTGGACTCTATTTTGTGTCTTTTGTCGTATGCAAATTATCTTTTATGAACTTCAGGAAAAAAAAAATAGTCATACAAATAACAATTTCTTGATTTGTTGCTCACAATATCAATGGTCTACACATACAACAAATATTGTAGAGGGAACTTAATCACATATGCTTTCTGCATATCCTAAGCTATGTGTAGTTTGCATTGTCACGCACACACCCTGCCTTCTGTGCACCTCACATTGCTTCTAGTAGATCTTGGGCTCCTTTTACTGTGCATTGCATCTCCACATCTTCATCTCCCCAATCTCTTTACAAAGTTTTATGGTAGATGTTTTTACATAGTTATATGCTAAATGCCATGTATTGTGTGGAAAATTATGGGCCCTTTGCTTCTCATGCACTTGCACATCATAT
>SNQJ01S0188665.1:12215-26871 GCA_010110895.2 Picea sitchensis
TATTTTTTCCCTTTTTTCTTCAAAAAAGAAGAAAATAATACATTTTCAAAATTTGTTGTTTTGGAAGCATAATAAAAAAAACATAGATTTCACTTTCTTTGTTTGGTTAAGTAGTTGGTTGTTGGAATTAATAATCAGGAAAAAGAATCCTTTCATAAGTTCTTGTTTTTTTACTTAGGAAAATAAGTAGCTTGTAGTCGAGCGAAATCTTGTTTTGAGTTTTCTGTTAAAATATCTTAGAAAAAAAAAGTATTTTGAAAAGTTGGTTAAAGGGTTTAAATGCACAAATCTGAATTTGTGAAGAAGAAGTAGTTTGTTTTCAGTTTCATTATATGCTCTTCTCGTTTGTCTCTTAAAAAAATCACTGGTTTCACTTTTGTTCCATTTGAATTAATACAACCACTAAAATTAATGCTTAATTAAAATTAACTAGACTTTATGTTTGTAGGGTCCATCAAACTAGTCTAGGCTAGAGCCTTGATTTAGGATTAGAGAGGAAACTCTTCAAGGCTGCAAGAACAAACATAAGAGTCTGTGCTAGGGAGTTCTAAAAAGTCCAGTATCATGAAAGTTATCTGGGAACCCCCTATAACACAGGGGCTAAGCATGAGGTTGTGTGTGCAAAGGTAGTGGAGATAACCCCTCCAAAGCTGGACCAAGCATAGTGGGGAATGCATATAGAGGAATTATCTTGGGATTTCGTTGATCGCATTTTCCACGGAGCTTCGTGGGTATCGAATCCATTCAAGGTCCTCAGTTGTCTTTCGTAACACTTGCTTTCGATACCCTTGATAGGTTTTGGGCTTGATACCCTCCTCATTGCGGTCCACCCGATTGTCGACTGTACCCACCTCGTGACTGTTCACGTGCTAGAAACCTAGTTGCCTTTATTTTAGAGACTTACACAGGTGACTGCAGGGGTATACTACGGTACCTAGCGTAGACATTGGGCCACACTTTTAAGAGTATACCCAGAGGGTGATTCCGTATTCAATTTTCACTTGCACCAGTAAGTTTCTCTAGTGTTGGTTGGTGTAACTGTTCTTCCAACTAGCTAGTGATCTTCTTGTCTTATCTCATAGGGACTTTTTCTAGTGTGTGTTGGTTCTTAAACGTTAATAGAAATCCCTAGTGTGTCATTGATATTCTCAGATAGTGGAGGATTAGGAGCTCTGCTGGTCATGAAGGCTTCTTGGCCTGCCACCGGTCAATATGGAGCCACCCTCGCCATGACTAAGGCGAAGACTAGACCAACAAGGGTCTTTTGAGGTGACTGGGTCAGAGGAAACTGTGCCTGATCCATCTCTGGGAGAATAAAATTTGATTCCAGAGGAACCAACCATTTTAGACCTTGGAGAAAAAGATCTTGGTCCGTACAAACCTTCGAACACTGATCTATCGGCGCCCATCATCATACAGGTTTATCCTTACGAGAGCCATATAGTGTCACAAGAAGCAATGGAACCAAACGCTACGACTTCTTTAGGTAATTCTCATATTCCCTCTATGAATGTCACTACAGGGGGTGTTCCACCTCCTAACCAACCATCGTCGGTCCAGAACACCATGGTCTCGACCACCTCTACCTCAGGAAATGGTCTAATTTCATATATCATGGCGATCACTACTCCTTTCACCCAGAGTGAGACAGGCCCTTCGTTCTCATACGGGATGCGTGGCTTCGATACAAAATCTGTCCTTTCCTACTCCACTCTATAGACTTTAGGTCTGGGGGTAGGGAGCTCTAACGCTCCTATGCAAGGATAAATGGGGGTAGTTCATCTTCCCATAACACTTTCCCTTACACAGGAGGTCATATACCTCCTTCATCTCCTTCGCTCGGCGGTGATCAACAACATCCCACTGGGTTGAATGTAAACTTTAGTTCATTTGGAGCAGGTAGTCAAGGAATTCCTTCCTATAGCATGTCGATAGGTTCGATGTTGTTCTCTTTGTTTGGCACATTTGGTAACAACACTTTCTCATCAGCTATCATCTCGGCCAAAGGAAACCCTGGCTATGGACAACAAAATCCTATGCAAGGTACTATTCCTTCACAGGGGGGAAATCTAGGAATTCCTTCCCCACAAGGACCTTAGAATCCATGGCAGGGATCAGTTCCCTTGTCAGGGATGCCGACTAGGGGAAACCCCTTCCATAACCAATGGAACCTCAGGCAAGGCTCAGGACCTATGCTCGTCAGATTGGTAGGGGGAAACCCTTTTCAAAATTCTTGGAATGCAACGCAAGCCCAACCTTCTACGTCCTATTACAGGAGTCATCCGATGATGTCTTAAAAAGCACAAAATCTATACGTTGGTCATGGCCATGGTTTTTACTAGAACCCTGGCCAACAACCTAACTTTTCCTAGCAACCTGGAACCAGTCAAACTCTAGGCCCCTTTTTCCATGGTTATAATAAACAACCCAAACTACCGTTTCTAGCAACTTTTCATTTTATAGACTTGACAAGGTTATTGAATGACCCTATCTATCACGATCCGCGTTGGCCTTCTATGCCAACCAAGTTGCCTTAAGACATTCCAAAGTTTGAAGCTAAGCCTAATGAAGATCCAGGCGATCATGTGACTACCTTTCATCTTTGGTGCTCATCCAATTCGTTGAAAGATGACTCCGTCCAGTTGCATTTATTTCAATGCACTTTCATAGAGAGTGTTGTGAAATGGTACATTGAGCTTGACTGCTCAAGACACTCTTCCTTCGATTAATTGGTAATGGATTTAGCAAACCATTTCCAATTACCTATAATGATCTGACGTCGACACCAAATTGCTGGCAACTTTGAAGCAATGGTGGATATATCTTTGATCACATGCGAGAATGGAGATGCGAAGAGTTTGATAAAGTGTCAGTCCCACCAAGCATTCTACTTGAGTGGTTCATTAGTTCTTTGGTACCTCGGTTATCCAAAGACGTCGTCAGGAGTGTTTTCTATGGAAGAAGTGATAATGAGAGCTTAATAGCTAGAGATGATTTACTCTCGGTCTGGTTTACTTTACAAAAAAATTTCCAGACGCACCGAGGTCAAACTATGATCCTAGAGACCGGATAGAGTTGGACCACATGTGATGGTATTGTTGGTTCAGAAAAAAAATGAAGCTCGTTGATCAACTATCGAAAACAATTCGCGACAGGTGTGAAATCACGGTAATGACCAGCTAGACCAGTCCGGGAACAGGCCCCCTACCAAAATTGGATGTACACATTGTGAAATCGACAAACCTGAAGGTCACCTAGAAGCTTGATGGAAAGAAGAAACAATGAAAGAAGAGTAAGGGGATAATAAACCTACCAATAATGTTGGCGGAAACATAGAAAGAAGAAGTTGAAATATCTATGTAACGTACGCAGTCGCCGACTCACCAATGCCCTCAATTTGCAGAGGCAAAATTATTAGCGATAGCGACTTTGTTGTGTTAACGAACCCATTTCAACATGGAAACATTTGACTCATTTCCAGAGCAGGATAAGAATGATCAAAGAACCCCATTTGAGTAATTCTTCATCTGCAAATGTGTATATGATGAAGGTGATTCTTTTATATCGAATAGAGTGCATTATTATGGAATTCCAAACACCTCCGAGAAGGGTAAATGAAAGCCGAAAACCCACCTCTTCCTCTCCAGTTGAGAAGGCGTTGGGAAAAACAATTACATGCATCCCAAAGGTTGTTAAGAAAGATTCTCACAATCCAAATGCAATGGCTTCCTATAACTACTCTATGGTGGAAGGTTGTCTCAAACCCCTTGTGTGATGTTTGCTTTGGAGGTCCTCGAGAGATGCCCTTCAAAAAGAAAGGCTCTATTGGTTGCCTTCACGATCTACAAAGACTTGTAATCTAGGTACAATCATGCTTGATCGACCGACTTTAACCTCATCTCCCTTACATGGCATTTTAGGATAGTAGTGGCTTACACCATGAAAATGTTTACCCATAACATTTTCTGCAATTCAATGATTGATAGGGTGCCTCGACATGCCTGATGTCGTTAGTGTGTTGGAAGGTCATAGGACAACCCATTTTGTGTTCGTCACCAACTCTTCTTACCACTTTCAATGGTTGTTACGTTCGACCACATGGCATCATGCCCTCTTTCCCATTGCAGTTAGGGGGGAAGGCGTGTCGCGGCTTGAGGTTGAAGTGAGTGATGCATCTCTCGCTACAATCTCTTGTTAGGAAGGATTTGGACCTATGTTATGCAAGTAGTGGTCACTACATTTTACGGGTCTTGTTGTTTCCACATGGTGGCGAGCAGAACCCATGTCGATTATATTTCTCCCATCCGACCCTTCGCCGAGGAATCATGGTCCCGATTATTGATAACCCTCAACTCGAAATTTTCAACATAGGTGTTGGTTTGTGCCCACCTTTGATGGGTACTTTGATTACTGCTCATACGACAATGTTAAGTTTGTATTTGACCATCCTAAGGCTGATATTTTTCAAGTCTCATTTTATGACCTACTTCAATGATCATTGGACTCTTCCTTCACGATGCGGCCAAAATGGAAGGGGCCGAGGGCGCAGGTTGTAACCATGCCCACTTGTTCCGCGGCGAGTTGCATAATCAATAGTCGGCCAAGCTTACAATGCGACCCGATCCGACTCCGCACAAAGTTAGATCGGTTACTCCAAGCCTACTTGGGCTCAATTTTCCCTTGTTGATACTGATTCATTAGACTTATTATTTCCCTCAGAAAATGAAATTATTGGAAGCAGCTAGTTAGGACAGACCCCAGGATGATCTCCATCACAGATCTCATTTCCTCCTAGAGTTAAGAAGAATTGAAGAAGGTGAATTGAGTTTGATTATGGTAGGTAGGTCTTGTCTATCAAACCCTTGGCTACACGTTGTTTACACGAGGTTAATATGGAAACCATCGATGAAAAAAATACCTATTGATATCTCGGAGACCCCACGGCATCGTGGGAGAATATATTCTCATCAATGTTATTTGTTCCCCGAGGAAATTGAATCTACATGGATTTATTTAAATGAATTCTGCGACATTTTTTACTGGTCTTATGAGGATATACTGGGCATTGATCTATGTCGTTGAACACAAAATCACGACGTATCTTGATGCTAAGTCGGTCCAACAAAATCTTTGTCCAGTCAACCCTAGGAAATAAACAACTATTAAAGCTGAAGTAAAGAAACTACTCAAACTTGGTTTCATCTACCCCATCCATTTGACACAATGGGTGTAAAATCCCATTCCAGTCAACAAAAATAGGGTCGCGATTCAGTAATATGCAATTTTGTGATTTAAAGAGCTTGTCCAAAGGAGAATTTCCCCACACCATTTATTGAGCAGATGGTGATGAATGTGCAGGTTGAAAGGCCTTTTCTTTCATGGATATTTTTTCAGAATATAATCAAATACAAATCAAACACAAAGACCAACACAAAGCTTTCATTTGTCGTGGGGTACATTCTCTCTTATCGAAAGATTCCTTTTGGTCTGAAAAATGTTAGAACTACCTTTCAGCAGGCCATGTCTTTTTCATTTCACAACCTCAAACATATAGTAGAGGCCTACCTTGATGATTTAGCATCATGATCGTGCAAGAGAGATGATCATCCACACCTCCGACTTATCTTTGGCGATGTCACTACTACGTTGCTTGAATACAAATAAATGTAGTTTTATTGACGTGGGTCATATAATGGAGTTTATAGTTTCAACAACAAGGATCATGGTCAATCCTTTTAAGATTGAGGCAATAATTAGGTTACTCCCCACTTTAAGTCACAATCTTTCAACCCGAGTTTCTGAGGGGAAAATAGAATTTTCTACGGTGTTTCATCATAAACTATGCCAAGATCACAAAGGGATTTATGTGTTTAATGAAGAAGGACATTCCTTTTTCATTGGAATGAAGCCACTCAACACTATTTCAAAGTGTTGAAACACGCCCTCACGCAGTACGCCCCTTTGCTTTGACCACCCAATTATAACAAAGTTTTCTTAACGGTAGTTATTTGTTTGCGGCCAGTGGAAATATCCCGGTATGTTATTGGTTTAGGAGGATGATTTTATCTTAGAATATGTGATTTATTACCTAAGATGATGCTTGGTTGGACCAAAACTCAATTATTCCCACATTGAAAAACTGCGTTGGTAGGAGTTCATGTTGTCCAACGGTTCTTTCGATATATCTTGTTTCACAAGAACACCATCATTACTGTCGTGAATCCTTTTCAGTACATGTTGATGATGGTAATTGGCAGAAAAAGAAAAATCAGTACATGGATAGTTGTCCCCGAATTTGATTTAGATTTTGTTTCGGCAAAATCAAAAATCATTGGTTTTCTGGAACTTGTCTCACCGGAACTTCTGGTCAAATCCGGTGATGTTATGCTTGAAGAGTAACCTATTAAAGGAGACATATTTTTTTATCATGTCTTCGGAACCCTGGCATGGATATGTACTTTTCTATCTCTAGAATTTGAAGTTACCCACCTCTGCTTCTCGAGATGGCTGTCGTAGCCCATGTCATCGGGCCAAGAACTATCTCATACTTGAGGAAAATTTATATCATCGGTGTATATTTCATCCTTCGCCGATGTCTCACACATGAAGAAGATGAAATTGTGTGTAATGATTGCCACACAAGAACATGTGGTGGTCATTTGTCGAGGTTGGCAACAACCCAAAATATTCTGCAAGCAGGTTATACGGTTTACATTAATCAAAGATTGTCTTGAATCGGTCAAGAAATGCCACACGTGTTAGATCTTCTCTCGGAAGGCGAGGGCACACACTGCTCCCATGTTTCCCTTCATTACCATTGTGGTCCCTTCACCAAGTGGGATTGATTACACCACATGCAAACCCCTTTAGCAGGGGGCGGATTATATCATCGTGGTAGTATGCTACTTCACCAAGAATGGATCGAGCTATGCAAAATTCAAGATGGCGGAGGGCCGCCAACTGTCTTTTTGTTTAACCGGATAATAGCAAGGTTCAACATCTTGAGAGATTATCACTGACCATAGTAGTCACTTTCATAACAAAATGATGTCTGATTTAAAATCAAAGCTTGGGTTGAGGGCAAGAAAATTCATCACTTCTACCCACAAGCGAATGGTTAAGAGTGGAAGCTGTAAATAAATATCTTAATACCATTCTCTGATGAACAATCAATTAAGTATTGAAGTCAGAAGCGGCATTTTATGTTGTACTCGGTGTTATGGGACTACCAAATGTCTATTAAGATTACCCAATCGGGTTTCACCTTTTTCAACTGGATTTCTGGTACAGGCAGTCTTTCTCCCATAGAGTCTGGGATCTCGTCTCTAAAATTCGTAGTGCAGTTATTTCTAGACACTTCACCGCTCGAAGAGCGTTCATTATACCTCAAGTAGCTAAATAAGCAATGTCATGATGTAGCCTTGGCTAATGAGGCTCATAAACAAAAAATCAAGTGTTAGTATGATCGGTCTGCCTACCCTCGGATTTTCTCCAAAGGAGACTAGCAATGTGGTCTATGACCGAATAAAGGACCCACAGAGGCGAGCAAGTTCAAACCCATGTGGTTTGGACCTTTCATCATGAAAGAGGTTCTAAAGGGCACTTATCGTCTGGTGTATTTTGAGGGAAATGATTTGGTGGATCCTAGAAATGGGCTCTATCTCAAGAAGTATTACTCGTGGGTGGGTCACCTCGGTGACTTCTTATACATATGTATAGTTCTTGTACATTTGTTTAATTTTTCTTTTGGTTTTATGGGCGTGTCATTTTTTGATATCATATTTTTCAATTCATTGGCATATGTAAATTAGATCATAGGTGTCATTAGGTTGTGAGAATGGCACTAAAATTTGCTTTGCAGGCTTGCTTCCACAACTTGGGTAATTTTACACCTCAAGGCCAGTTACTATCTCACGGGGAGGTATCTTTTTAAGTGATACCACAAACAATGTCATCAAATACAATGCAATTATAGAGTTGCTTCATGATGCTTTTGTCCTTGGTATCTCTTACCTCTGGTTTTATTTAGAGCTGAGTTGGTTGTGTCTCGATTAAATGGGGTTTACCATGTTTATGATCCTACTCTACATGGCGGTTCCTTAGGGTGTGTCTCTTATAAAGCTTTGATTACATTACATATATCCATGTTCTAGAGGTGAAACAAATCACATATACTCTAGCCTAATCATCTATTAGATTGGCATTTTGCACACACATGTAAAGCGTACACACACACACACACACACACATATAAATACATTTAAAATAGAGATGTAATCCATAAGACATAAAATATGTAAAAACTGCGTATATAATCGAGAGAAATATCCAGTCTGAGGGTGGGCACAAGTGCCTCAAAAAATAGGTCGATAAGAGTCATGGGGCTTATTCCCTCAAAAATATACAAAAGGTGCCCTCGACACATAAGTCTAGCCCTAACTAGGCGGGCACAGTGGCCTATATGATGAACTAATAGGTGGCCAAATGCCCGAAGAGTGTTACACACATTATTTTTAGTCATCCCTATATTTGTTAATGATATGAGAAACCTATGTTCCTTTAGAGGGGTCAGTGGCGCGAGTTCCTGAAGAGAGAAGGGAAGAAGAACTTTCACGAGAAGAAGTTGCATTTTCCTTTGTAAAAACCCTATAAAAAGGAAGTTCGTGAGGATGCATTATAGCTAGGGTGTGAGAATGCTTAATTCACCATGGGTTGCATCATAGTTAGGTCACCAAAGGAGTTCTGATATTCTCTATAGGCAGTCGCAGTACTTACGTGGGAAAAACGAGCATTTTCTAGAATCTTCTAGAAGGAGAAACTTCCATGGTGAGGTGGCATCGAATGGTTTGGATCTTACTACCGGCTTGCATGATTTAGTGGGATCATCCTAACACGCTCACTTTATCACTCCTTTAACATAAAAGGAGGAGCTCTCATGGAGAAGGGCTAAGTTGGTTGGCTTGGAATTATTAAGCTTGGGTGGAGTGCTTTTGAGTTTTGCCTTTGTCAAGATAGATTGTGAATATTATCATATCCGTGCTCTCAAAATTATTGGAATGGAAGTGTGTGGGGAATGAAGGAAAAATGGAAGGGATCTTATGACATCAAGGCCATGGTTGTAATATCTCTTTGACATCTAATATGATATAGTAATATGATTCCTTCCTATAAAGCTTGTTGTGTTTTATTGTATGATTCCTTGATCAAATACATAGGTTTATATTGAGTTTATGTTATTACTATCACTTTGGTTGGTTGTGTTCTTTTGTAGGTTCATCATTGTATGGCGTTGGAGCGAAGTTAGGATGGCAATGGTGAGAGGAGGTGACATTTAAACGGTATGTATGCCTCTTTGGTTTCATTAAAATTCAATATTTAAAACAGGAAAGCATCATGTTATGGTGTGTTTTTGTTCTAGATCTAGGTGGATCTAGGGAGATCGATTAGTATCCGCACCTACGATTTATCCTGTAAAAATTGGCTGACTCCATTGGGAACAATTTTTCCTAGTTAATCTAGTTCCTTCAGCTTTGATTCTTGTTTATGGTTTAAGTCTATGGGGGATCCATCCGGACTCTCTGGATCTAGAGGTTTACTTAGATTCCCTGTCCTTTTTGAAATTTTTCTTTGATTACAGACATTCTGCGTACCTCTCTACAACTTATGAAAACCATTGACTTTTACACCCTACTGTTAGATCCAGTCCGAACTTCTCGCACCCTACCAGTTTCCTTTGCGAGAATACCTTATTCTCGCACTGTACTCTACTGTTGGGTTGTGAACTTGTTTGTAAAATTTTTTGGATTGAGTCTTGTCATTTTTGATGCCCAGTTTTTCTTTGGCCAGATGGATTGAACTTTTGGAGCCCTACTATTGATCTGTTTTCAGTCTACTTGACATTCTTTGACTTGCTTTTAGCCATCTTGTTTTGTTTTTTTTCAAAGGATTAGTCTCTTTCTTTGAGTGTCTTTCAATTACAAAGAATGTGTTTTCTTTAAAATTGTTTAGGGAAAGGTGGTTATTTTGAATAGTTTTCTTTAAAAGAAACTTTTTAGTTAGGTTTCTTTGTTTTAAGAAAATTCATTATTTCTTTTAGTGGAATTTTTGAAACAAAAGATTTAATTTCTTTCTTTATTTATTTTAGATTAGGAGCATCCTTGCATTTGAAGTAAGCGAAATTACATGAATTTTTGGCATTTTGGTTAATGCGGTTCCTTTGTCTCATTTTAAGTGAAGATATTGATATTGATGATTTTAAAATTTTGGGACATTATTGCATATGGGAATGATAAATGTTTTTCTCCTTCTTGTAGCATAGATTTCATTGAAATAAAAATATTGCATATTCATCTCTTTGCATAAATTTGAGTTGGTCAAAACACCATATTGTTCATGCCATTTTTCCTCTTGGTAACAACCATAAAATAAAGAACTTATAAAAAATTTGATTAGACATTTTTTATACTTTATAGTAGCAAACCACATTAGATTAGTTGTAGGGGCTTTGGAATAGGTGTGAAACATAACTTTCCAAAGTTGCAAACAAACTTATGAAATCTTGAGTTAGGGGTGGTTAAATCCACTTATTACATTTGTCTTGGGAAGCCCTCTAACACAAGGATCAATCCTTGAATTAAGCATTGAGGTAGAGTTAATCACCCTGCTTTGTTGGTCTTGGTGTAGAGATTGCATATTATGGGGGTCATTTGGGGATGCCCACAATGATGAGTGGGAGCCTTTCAAGTTGATTTAGGACTAGATACCCACGCCCGCTAGCATGGATCGAGGCTAATGGAATTATTTCCCCAGGCATCAATATAGTGATTGGTAACCTTAGTGGCCTTTCTCTTTAGGGTCTTTACAAGGTTTGTGGAGAAAGTCTTCATGGTACCTAGAATCGATGTTGGCCAAACTCACTCGGGCTCCTTGGAGGTAAATCCACAATTACTCATTGAATCTTGCACCAAGGTGCAAGTCCGTTAAGTAGGTCATCAAGGTAACTTTTCCACCCACTCTATATCAGCCTTATTATATTTTTTCTCCTCGGCGTTGGATTTCATCACCAACTAATTGCGGCTCATTGTAAGAAGGTTTTTGTTTGCTTGCTTACTAGATTTTTAGCGTGTGTTGTTTTCCCTAGTGGACTCTAGATTTGGATATTTATTTTTATGGTCGTTCGGAATGACCAATGAAGGAACTCCTTTTCAGGGGAACCTTTGTTTTTGCTTCTTACGGGAACATTGGTCCTACTCACATCACTACTTTGAGCCTTCTCGGTCTCACAATTGGATTGTCGGTGTGGTTTTTTTTTCACTCAGGTAATCCCGAATGGAGCCATTTATTTGGTTGTAATCACTTCCCCCAAGAACATCAACCTCATGTTGATCCTTCACCTTCTTCACCGATGGGTCTTCTTAGCCTTCTTCTTTGAAGGTCACCTTCGTTCATCTTCTTTGTCGGGTGAAATTTCTTAGCTAGTAACTTGGTGAATAAGAAGAAGAAGAAAGAAAGAATAAGAAGAAAATTAAACAAGGATCCGACTTCCAACCATTGTCAAACATGTTGGAAACAACTAGTTACAGATTAATCGTGTTGGGGAGTGTTGATGATGTCAAGATCCTTACAAAAACTTATGTAAGCCCAAGTACCCTTGTAGGCTTTGTAAGGGTAGCCATCTTCTTAGGATTGCCTGGTCTATCCAAGGTTATAGAAGCTTGGTCTACACACCCTCACAAACCCATGTCATCGGCCTCTAAACAACATGTTGATGACCTCCGTCAACTAGTCAAGATATCATTGGGAAGAAGAAAAATAGAATCAAGTTCTCATGTATGTTATGTAAGGGAGTCATATAACTCACCTTCATATGGAAGAAGCCTAGAAAATCACGGAGACATACTATTTCCATGACCTCAACTTCCAGCCACTTATCCTTAAACACTTAGAAATTCCTAGAAAACATACCTATTTCACAGCCTCAACTTCCAGCCACTTATCATAAGCTTACTCTTGACCCCCCTATAGTTGATGGAATGATCAATCTGGTTCCCCCGTCGGTTAGTCCGGTTGATCAAGTGGTCAATCTGGTCAAGTCCTTAATTGAACCAATTGACAAAGTGGTTGATCCAATCCCATCCTCGGTCAATCCCAATCTCCCGTTAGAGAGTGAAACCCAAGCAATCGATCCATTTCCACCTATCGACCCCATTCTCCCCTTGGAGAATGAAACCTAAGTGGTCGATCTGATCTCTCCATGGGTCGATCCTACTCTCCCGCTAGAGAGTAAACCTGATACTTCCCATGTTTTCTCGTTGATACGGGATCTACCATGCTAGGGGCTATTCCTCCTTCTTTCGTGGAACCCCCTCCAAGTTATGAGGCCATCCATTTTGATTGTGGTGTGTTAATTGGACCTCGTCTTCCCTCTCACATTCCTTTCCATATTATAGTACAGGTTTGTGGTCAAAACGTTCCTCATACACTGATATATGAAGGTGCATCCATTAGTATTTTGTCCTCTTTTGCTTGGAAATCTTTGGGTTGTCCTCCACTTGTGTCGATTACGCAGAATCTGTTAGCTTGTAATAGAAGAACCAGTCAAACTTTAGGAACCCTTCCTCAGTTTCATGTAACTTTGGGAAGGAAAACTGTCTTTATTGACATCATGGTAGTCCAAGACCCCTTGGATTTCGCTTTACTCCTTGGGCAGGATTATGTCTATGCCATGAAAGCTATTGTATCCACTCTTTTTCGTGTGATATATTTCCCTCACGATGGAAGAATTGTGACTTTTCATCAACTTTCATTCATCAATCATGACTGGATTACCTCCCTAAATGGTTCTTATATGCCAACGTTATCACCCCTACCATAGGTAAATTATGTGGCATTGTCTCCCATGGCTTCAAATTCAGGTGACTTAGATCCAGTAGTTGAAATGGTTATCTCTTCGATAGGGTCTTTAGAGCCTGATCTCCTTACCCATGTCACAACCCTCGACATGTGTTCCTTCCAGAGTGTGTTCCTTCTGTCTAGTGAAGATCTCTTGGAATCCATAACCAAGTTTTGTCCCTTGACATGGTGACCTTTTGGAGCATTGTCCTCTTGGAATACATGATCAACAAGAGGTTACGAGGATATTTTTTGCATCTCTGTGGCAACCTCGTTAAAAAATGAAATAGTTTTCCCCCTCTCTATTTGAGTCAAGTCCTTCATCTAGTATTTGAAGCTTCATTCCATTATCCTTTACAGATTGGATGAAATGAAGCTTGGGGCACATTTGTTTGCCTCAGCCTCTAGACTTCATGCTGAAGTTGAGCCGCTGGCTTCTTAAGATGGGGCCTAAGTACCAACCATGAGAATTCATGGATAATGCATTGGGAAGTCAAAGCATAGTTTTCTATGGTTCAAGCTTGTGTAAAAATGAAACCACTTACCTCAAGCATGGTTTTCTCTAGTTCAAGCTTGTGTAAAAATGAAACCAGGTCCAAGCATAGTTTTGTTTAGTTTTTAAGCTTGTATAAAAATTAAAATCTATCCCAAGCATAGTTTTGTTTTGTTTTAACGCTTGCGTAAAAATAAAAACAATCCCGAGCTTAGTCTTTGTTCTTTCTCATGCTCGTAAATACCTGAGAATGTAACCGAGTATACTTTTATTAAATTTTCAGACTCGTAAAGTTTATATGAAAAAGGAACACCCTAGATTTTCCTTTAAGCCTTTTTTAGACTCTCTAAACATGAAAAGATTACCGAGCGATCTTGTTTTGTTCACGCTTGTAAAAGTAGTTGAATAAAACGTTCGATGGGTGATAGTTTATCACTTTTTTGGTCTTGTCGAACTATTTTATGAAAAAGGAACTGAGAGAGTTCTCTTTAAGTGTTTTTTAGACTCTATAAACATGAAAAACCCCCTAGTTTTCTTTCTTTGGACTCGTAAAACAAACATCGAAAGACCTATATGGGACCGAACCACACTTCCTAGGGTTCGTTAAACATACTTTGAGGGAATCGTCTGAAGGATGAGCTTACATTACAAGCATATGTTATCCTCCTCAAGCTTGCATAAAAATAAAGATGTACTCAACATAAATGGTGGGGGAAAATATTGGGAAAGAAATGTATCTAAACCTGTATTCTGTGGAAGAGTCACTTTTGAACATGACACCCTTTCACTCGCCTTGTGTCTAGGTTGGAAAATCTGCTCATCTCTTGGTCATACTCCTTTATAAGATTACAAATTGGTCTATGATCCCTGTTGTTGAGTCAGTATTTTCCAAGATAGTTGTCATGTCGTCAATACGTTCAACAGGATGTCCAACCTGAAAAGCCTTTTATTGCGTCGTCCATTTCTGTAGTTTTTAAGCCTTTTATTGTGTCGACCATCCCTGAGTCAGTCCTGAATCACTTGTTACTCTGACCTACATCAAATATTGTTACTTGTTTCATGTAATTTATGTGGGATACATTAAGGCCCTCCTGTGACGAGTCTTTTCCTATCAAATTCAACTCATTATCCAGGAATTAGACTTAGAAATTAATTGGTACCTTGGAAATTGCATGCCTCAATGGCAGGTTTCCTCACTTTCGACAATGGATTTTCATTATTGACCCCTGATCAGGAGATTCCGCTGAGTGTTCGACTTCATCTCATTAATTC
>SNQJ01S0188667.1:5352-23385 GCA_010110895.2 Picea sitchensis
TTGCATATGGTTGAGGTATGTTCCATGGTTATCTCTTTCTATTATTTGTTGCATACACACATATAAACACATCTAAAAGATAGATCAGCAAAGTGTTTGACGAAATACCTCACTCAGAAAAAGTTTTAAAAAGACACCAAAACAGTAATGATCCTTGCATAATGGCTTGGGATCATTACATGTTATTCATCAGCAAGGTCATAAAAAAGGGTGGGTGTTCATCATACTGGACCCTAAAGTGATCAACTTGTAACATGATAGGGGGGTCCATTGGTCCATCTGATCCTTTGAAGAAATTATCAAATCTTTCCTTAACAAATGGTACCTTGATGACTTCTCTTAGATGAATAGTTACGTGCATCTTGGATAGCGCCCCTTCGAAGTCAAAGTTTAAGTCCAGTCTTTCGGTTTTGGATGTTGTAGGAAGGAGAATGTCCAAAGGTGGAGGCTTTGTTTGAGTTATTGCAGGATTGGTAGAGATAGGTTGGTTTAGCTTCTTTCGTCTATACACCTGAAATTCTTGTTTCCTCAACTTCTCTTTTGATTCATGGTCTAAGTTGTTTATTACTTCCATTCTAGCCTTCCTGGCTGCCTCTTTTATGCCCTCTCAATGTTCCTCAGGGGAGATATTGAGGCAACTCTGGGGACCTTCTATAACATGGCCCACATTGTTTATTTAGTCATGGCCTTTAGGGACATTCATGTTCCCAATGTGCTTCACTACACTACAAACACCAAGGATTTTCATCCACGACGTTTGTAGGAGCTAAAGTATTAGGAACCTCTTGATCATTCTTTGGTCTATAAACTTGGTTCCCTTTTTGGAATTGGCCTTTATACGGGACCCTTACTGCTTGGTTTTGGGCTCTTTCCAGGTTGACAATCCTATTCATCATTTGTTGTTGGTTTTTTATCATGCCATCCATGGTCATTTGCAACTTTGCCAGGCTGGCAAATATCTGAGGAAAGCTCAGCGTTGTGGACTATCTTGGGTTTAGTGTCCATTTTGACCCTTGGGTTTGAGAAAGGCTCGATTTTGGATGAGTGGAGGTTGTCCTCAATCTTTGTAGCTAACTCTTGGGCTTCTTGGATCGTTTGAGGGTTCTTATCCCTGAGGAGATAACCCAGTTGACCAGTAAAAGCTTTGGTGTAATGTAAACAAGGAAGTTATTCGCTGGATGATGACTCACAGGGATTTCCTGCAACAGGGTTTCGAACCTAGTGTGAAATTCTCTAATGGTTTCATTTTCTTGTTTCCAAAGGGTGTTCAGCCTAGTTAGGAGCATGTTGGGGTCTTCTTTGATACTCAATCGTTTGAGAAAGGCCTCTTCTAAGTTACCCATGGTCTTAATGTTGCCATCAGGAAGACTATTGTACCAACGTCTTAAAGCATCAAGGAGGGTGGCAGAGAAGAGCTTCATGACCAAGTCTTCAGCATCATCACTAATGGGGTGAAGCCGAAAAAATGCCCAAAAGTTGCTCATATGCTCCTCGGCACTGGTTACATCAGTACCGGTGAACTTAGGCAGCCACTTCTCATACTTGGGAGGCATTTGCCTATGGTAGCCTGGTATGGCTGTCATGTCTAGAGGTTTGAAAAGATTGGATGACCATTGTCTGTGGTTATTGGCTTGGTTTGGATTGTTGGTCTGAGTTCCCGTGCTAGACATTGCGTTTAAAGGAAGACTTCCTCCGAAGAGTGATTTTACTACAGGAGAGTTTCAGGGAGGCTTTCTTCTGAAGGATTAAGGAGGGTTATTGTACCGCCTTGTGGATTGTGGAGTCGCCAGATAATTTTCTTGAACTTATCAAAGAGATAAGGGGATCACCCTTAGTGGAGTCGCCAAGTAAGCTTTGAAAGATAAAGATTCTTGAGGAAAGTCTTACCGAAAAATGTCGTCTTTGAGGAGAATTGACTCAGTGTTCCCCGGTAACGGCGCCAAAATGTTATCGCACAGTTTGTACTTGGATGTAAAGGAAAGGTAAACGAAGACAAATTGGGAGACTATCCTATCATTGTCACCTCAATAGGATGTCCCTTTCTATCTAGGGTGGTAGGCCCAGGGGAGACGTCCCCGATGACCTGGGGTTTTGAAAAGGCAAAGGGTAAAGGCCAAGGTAAAATTTTCCCTCTCACAAGTCACCACCGATCAGAAAGTCCGACTAAACAACCAATAAAAGATAATAAGAACCAGAAATGTACCTTCCAAGAACAAAACAACATAAAACTATATTTGCAAGGTCACTTGCTGGTTAGTACTTCATATAATTGGAGACTTTCTCAAATAAAGCAATTGACTAATATATTGACGAAGTAAGCAAAGATGTATAGTAGCAATTATCGCAATACGATACTTCGCAATAAATGCTTCATAAATGCTTCAGAATGAGCAAGAACGATTTAATCATCAATAACACCAACATTCATCAGAAGTAGATAATACCAAGCATTAGTCAATCTTTCAATTGTTTAGAAAATGCTACAAAGTATAACTATAACTCAAAGAATAATAGTAGCAACAAAGTTAGCAGGTCAATCTACACTAGGGTTAGAAGGTGTTAGTAATTGTTCAAAGGTATTGGATGTTTGAAGGTTGTGATCAAAGCACTCAAGCAAGAAGTCTTAGACCAGTGCATTCATAGGGCAAATGGAGTCAAAAGATAGCGACAAAAATTGAAGGAACAAGATGATAATAGCAGGGCCAAGGACAAGAGGAAGTTGATGGATGAAGTGTTGGTAAGTCAAGGCTTCAACCATCAAACCCTAGGGGAAAACGATTTACTAAGGTGTAGGTAACCCTAGGCCTTAGCACGTTTTCCTCCTTCTTTAGCTCAATAGCAAAGTAAAATCGGCTAGGATGAAGAGCAAATGGTAGGGTGTTGCAATGGCAAGGCCGTAGCAATGTCTTCAATAGGTAAAACGGTTCCTTGGCATAATCTAGTAGGGAATTAAAATAAGGACACCAACATGTGCTTATTTCCTAGGGTTTATTCCAGCAATTTCATTAACAAAATGCAAGTAAAACACTATAACCATTCAAGTAAGGGAAGGATTGCATAAATTCACTTACATTTACCAAGTATTCATCAAGCCAAACCCTAGTTATAAACCTTCCACCAAGAAAATTGCCAAAGATCACCAAAAAGAAGCGTCCTTCAACAAGTGCGCCACAATTTCAGCCAAAACCCTAATGAGGGCCGCAAATTTCAGACCTCACACAAGTGTGAGTGAAAGATGATGAGAAAAAGAGAGTTTTAGCTCTCTATTTATACAGTAGCAATGACCTTAATTTTATTTTTGGGTCACAAAAGGTCGACATGGCCAAAAATACAACAAAATATTGTTTTATATTAAATGTCATAATTAAAACCCTAATCAAACATAAAAGGTGACGTTAGGCCCCTTTAGGGCAATGTTGGCCTCCTGGAGCAAAACGTTAGGCCTCCTTGGGCCTCCAGAAACTGCCACACGTGCCACTTGGCACATAACTGCCTCCCAAAAGCTCTACAGCGTTGGATGACGTCATAAGATGTCCTGGGTGACGTCATGGGCCTTCCAAGGCCAACATCCTAGTGGAAAGGGCACAACCCCACTGGGTACAGGTCTGCTAAGTTGCCTCTAGTGGAACGTCCTCCTCTTCTCCGGTGCAAACCCTCTAATCTATCTCTTTCCCCTGCTAGGGTCTCAGCATCCATTTGATGGGCCTTTAGCCCCATGGAGGTCCGAACTAGTCATCTGCCCATGTGTACCTATCCATAAGGGTACCTATCCATCGAGTATGGTCCTGCACATCAACAAATACGCCCTCCATAGACTCATAAGTCACAGGGATCATAGCAATGTCAATCACAGAAAAAATCCTCGATTTTTGTGCAAGAATAACAGTTGTACAGACTGTACGGAATCCGTATAGTACGCATTGTTAACTCATTGTACTTTTTGCCTCAATTTTCGTGCTTGTTTCCTGATGTACGAAACCCAAAAATCCGTACAATACGACCTCTTTCCTGAGCTGAATCCTTCCTCGATTTTTGTGCCTGCTTTTAAGGCTATACAGTCTACTCAATCCATACAGTACGGCCAGATATCAATGTTGTACCTTCTGCCTCGATTTATGTGCTAGTTTGCAACCTTGGAATGCGTGCCCTAGTTCTGCAAAAATGGCCTCTTCCTCAAGCTCGAAAATTGTCTCTTGCTCTCTCTCAAAAACGTTTCAACAACTCACAATGGGTGCGCCCTCCTTACCCTAATCGACCTCATGAGGGAATCTCAAGGGTCATCTCATCTAACGGTTGAGATTAGACGAGATCAACGGTGGGGATAAAATCACTTTACTTACCCACTTTCCCTAAGTCTCAAAAGGTCACCTTTTAATTTACATCTTACAAATTAAATGACTAGGGTCCACATTAGGCACTTTCTCACCCCTTAGGCACCTAGGTGATGAGAAACACTTGCCTAGGTACTTTTTAATTATTTTTAACACTTGGCCTGGTGGAGAATGCCTCCCTAGCTCAAAGGGAGAGTTGATGATTACAGCTGCGTGAGACATCCTCCAGGACACAGACTGAGTGAGTCGACCTGAGAGAGAGCCCATGAGTTGGGTGTGCCCATGAGATGGGTGTGTGGTTCCTCTCTGAGACGGAGATGGAACATTGTGCCCCTGTGTGAGGTGGTGAAGCCCATGAGCTGGGTGTGTGGTTCCTCTCTGAGACAGAGATGGAATGTTGTGTGCCCCTATGTAGGGAGGCCCATGAGTTGAAAATAATGTTCTGAGACAAAGATGAAACGATGCATTGGCCTCCTCTCTGTAGAGCTCTGTAGAGAGTTGAGATGATGTGATACTCCAGATGATTCTCCTATGTAACGCAGTGAGAAAAAAGATCTATTGAGTTGGACGTGCCTGTGGCTGAGCACAGGTGAACGTGATCCTAGTGGTTGAGCACTAGTGAGTGTGGTTGTCCTGTGAGACGCAGTGAGATAGAGATGTGGACATCCTTGTGGCTGAGCACAGATGGATGTGCCCCTAGTGGTTGAGCATTAATGGGTGTATGAGATCCCTTGCTATATTGTTCAAGAGTCAGACTTACCTGTAACCCTATTTGTGATGTAAAGGGTACAGGTCGACCCTGTTAGAATTAGGGAGAAGAAACAGAAGGTATATCCTTTTGAATTTTCTGAAAAACTAGATCAGCAAGATCATAGTAGATCTTAAATAAAACTCAGAACAGAAATCAATAGGAAGCCAGTAGATCTGAAACTTAGATCAAAACCATAGATATCCAAGTAAGCAAATCAATAGATCTAACTTTCTGAGTAAGCATGACAATAGATCTAACTTCCTAAACAATATTTTTGAGTATATACATCAATTAGATCTGAACTAATAGATCTAAACATTTAGCATTTCAATATAGTAGATCTGAACGGTGATAGCCATAGAATTATTTCTGAACAATTAGATAGAGTGTGCTAAGTCAATAGATCAAAACATAAACGATAGATCTAAGTACAAACAATGAAATAAAACCGAAGTAGCCACTTACCTCTGAGTTATAAAGGAGAGCTTGACTCACTTGAGGAATGATATGCCATTGCAGATATGCTCAGAAAAAATCCAGGCTCATAGATCTACCATATAGGTTAGATCTCTTGCCAAGAGAATGAGCAGACTAATTGCCACCAAGCTTAAATCATCACACACGAGACTGGAAACAAAACCCTCATGCACACTGAAATTCCATGAATTCAAACCCCCATATAATAGCAGGGTTTGTGGCTGTCTTAGATAGTGAGGCTGCGGCTCAAAGGATAGGGACAGTTCTGAGCTTGAGAGGCCACTAACAGCCCTAATAAATTATGTCCAGAAAAATTACCAAACTGCTATAGCACATAGACAAAAGTAATAACAGTCCCAAGGCTACCCTATCAAACCCTGGTTAGGGTACAAAAAGAAGCTGCAAGGTAAGACAGCATGCACCACCAGCAAAATCAAAGAGGACAGCAGCAGCCTTCAAGTGGCACAAGAAGACAGCGGCAACATAAACAAAGTGGCATCAACAAAGAAAGATGACAGCGGCAGCCTAAACAAATGGCACAAGGACAGACCTTCATGCAACAACAAAAAGGGACCAGTGGCAAGCTGAATTAGAGGAGCCACAACAACCTAAACCCTTATCAGCAGAGCCGCCAAACCTCAGTCAGCAGAAGATAAGCCCACGGTGCCTACACCAAACAAGAGACTGTCTTAGAGTGAGCCGCACCACTTTACCAAACTGAACAAGAAGGAGCCGTAGCAAATTTCAGACTAAATTTCGGCTAGGAAGAAGAATGAGTGAGTGAAGGGTAGAGGGTAGGCCTCTATTTATATTTTTAGGCTAGGGCATAAGGGTAATAATAATTAAAGTAACAATTAAAAATAACATGTTTTAATTAATATAAATATTAATTTAAACATGTTATAATTNGAGACTGGAAACAAAACCCTCATGCACACTGAAATTCCATGAATTCAAACCCCCATATAATAGCAGGGTTTGTGGCTGTCTTAGATAGTGAGGCTGCGGCTCAAAGGATAGGGACAGTTCTGAGCTTGAGAGGCCACTAACAGCCCTAATAAATTATGTCCAGAAAAATTACCAAACTGCTATAGCACATAGACAAAAGTAATAACAGTCCCAAGGCTACCCTATCAAACCCTGGTTAGGGTACAAAAAGAAGCTGCAAGGTAAGACAGCATGCACCACCAGCAAAATCAAAGAGGACAGCAGCAGCCTTCAAGTGGCACAAGAAGACAGCGGCAACATAAACAAAGTGGCATCAACAAAGAAAGATGACAGCGGCAGCCTAAACAAATGGCACAAGGACAGACCTTCATGCAACAACAAAAAGGGACCAGTGGCAAGCTGAATTAGAGGAGCCACAACAACCTAAACCCTTATCAGCAGAGCCGCCAAACCTCAGTCAGCAGAAGATAAGCCCACGGTGCCTACACCAAACAAGAGACTGTCTTAGAGTGAGCCGCACCACTTTACCAAACTGAACAAGAAGGAGCCGTAGCAAATTTCAGACTAAATTTCGGCTAGGAAGAAGAATGAGTGAGTGAAGGGTAGAGGGTAGGCCTCTATTTATATTTTTAGGCTAGGGCATAAGGGTAATAATAATTAAAGTAACAATTAAAAATAACATGTTTTAATTAATATAAATATTAATTTAAACATGTTATAATTAAAACATTTAATTAAATATTTTACATTTACCCTTAAGACAAAAACAAAACCCCAAACAAACACAAGCAAGGGAAAAAGGGGTTTTAGGTGGGGTTGCTTGGTGGCAGTACTTGTCCATTCATTCTCAAAGTGACCTTATAATTTTATCATCATTGCATATGGGATACATCCCTCATGTGGTCATGCCCACCTTCAAGGAAGACATATACCAACAAACACTTGTTCAAAGACTAGGTGGCCCCAGAACATCTCTGGGGTCTTATCCACCAAGGTACAAGACCAAGGATCAACCCATGCCCTAGGCATGGGTACCCTGGACCATGTCCAGGGGCCCTAGACATATCTAGGGACTTTAACTGCTTGGTCCCAGACCAAGAACCCCAGTCATGTACTGGGGGCCCTCACAAGGGTCTTTTGCTGCTTGGTCCCAGACCAAGAACCCCAGTCATGTACTGGGGGCCCTCACAAGGGTCTTTTGTTGCTTGGTCCCAGACCAAGAACCCCCATCATGTACTAGGGGCCCTCACAAGGGTCTTTTGCCATGGCACTGATTGTTTGGTCCCAGACCAAGTACCCAGGAGTGCACTGGGGGCCCTAGATCTCGGCTAGGGTCTTTGCCATCCTCCCGGAGAATGGCTCTTGCAGCTGCTATAAATTTAACAGGCCCCACCATAAAGTGAAAGATAATTAATGTAAAAGATAATTAATATGGTAATTGTTAATTATATTGTGAGTTATTGAGGTCAGCCTTGTTGTGCCAATAGACACCATTGTTGATAGGTTCAGTCCAATATAAGTAAAGGTAAGAATTCCCCATTGAGGAATCATATCACAAGTGTGAGTTTGGAAATTTCAGCAAGTACTTACTTCTTGGGAAAAGTGTGATAGTCTTCTAGGGTTTTGTAAGCACCCTTTTGTGTGCTAGGTTTTATGGTAGTGGAGGTCTTTCTCTTGAAGAATATAGCAAAGGATTGGTTGGGTTTTCTTCCCTTGTTGAGAAGGGTTTCCCAGAATACTTCTTGTGTACTTGTGCATGGTGTTTCTTCTTGTGATCTTGGTTGCTCCAACAAATTGTTTATGGTTTAAGTAAAATGCTAAAAATGGAATGAACTTCATGCTTAAACCTAGCTTATTGAAAAATCAACACTCTGTAGGGCAATGATTAGGATATCCGAGAATATTCTAAGCATCAAGAGAAGGGTACACCTTATGGAATGCCCATGGTAAGTCCCGTGAGGCCATGGTTCCATTACTTAGGGTAATACCTCAACAAAGTCACCAGATGAGATAAAGGCTCATCAAAGGATGGAAAGGGTAATCAAAGAAAGGTGGGTCCTAGGAACGTGGAGTCACCAGATGAACTTCAAGAAGAGTTCATCAAGGTTAGAAAGGGGACGCCCTTTAGTGGAGTCGCCCAACAAGCTAGGGAAAGGCTTAGGGATAGCTTGCCAAAGTGTCATTAGAGTTCAGAAGAGGATTCAAAATCCTCCCCGACAACGGCGCCAAAATGTTATCGCAGAAGTTGTAGGTAGGGCAAAGCCCGACCCAACCACAAAATGGCGACAACTAAAAGAACACCTACCCATTGTCACCTTAGGCAGGTATTCCCGTCACTTTAGAGGTGAGGTAATCACCTCAAGGAGGGGATCTCGGGTGACCCAAAGGGGAAATGAGATGAAAAGTGGTATGATGGAAGTGTAGCCCCTACAGGTCAAGATACTAAGTGTGGAAAAGTTTGGGAAAGAGTCTTGGTGGTAGCCAATGGTTTCCAAAAGGTATGAGTACCTACAAAGGGTGATTGTACCTGCCCGAGACACAAGAAAAACCAAGTATGCACATAATATGTTACATGGACAAGCAAGTTAAGCTTGTTGTCCCTAATTGCAGCAGTAAACAATAGTACATATCAGCAACAAAAAGATAGTAAGAACTGCAAATAAAGTGTTAAAAGTCTAGTTAAATAAACGAGAGACAAGCTAGCAAACACTAGTTTAGCTCAAGAATGAAAGAACAAGACTTTAGCATGAATATAAGGCTGTCATAAATAAGTACTGCAGTGATAATTATCAGCCTTATGGCTGTAGCAAATAAGTTGTTACAGCCAAGGAATCAGCCACCCAAAATCACAAGTAATCCACCCAAAAAATGCACTAGGCCTAGTAGATTGCAAGGGTAAATTATTAGCAACTTTAGATGGTTGAATAGTGAGTTATTAGGAGATTTGTATTAGGGTTTCTGCAGCCCTAATGGCTGTAGATTAAATCTTATAACAGCAGCAAGAAAACTAAGCTAGGTGAGACGCCCTAGAGGGTATAGTAACCCCAAGGCATCAACAAAAGATTGCAACTTGAAAAAGATTGATATCTTACTAAATCACGTTTACCAAGGCAAGTAATTTATTTCTCCAATGCAAAATTCAGATTAGTGCTTTTAAGATTTGGGTGAATGGAGTAAATTCTCTTACTCCGTAGGGTATGTAAACCACCTTCAAGAAAGATCAAGGAGGGTGTACACCTTTGTACTCCTCCAAGATACCTTGCAATAAGAGACTTGTAAACTTGTAAATGACAAGAACTTGATGGAGGGTGTATGTAATTATACTCCTCCTAGGGTTTATGACCAACAATATCATGAAATAAGCAAGAGAAATGCAGATTTTCCTTACCAAAGACCAAGAAAGTTGCAAGATCAAACCCTAGTTTCACCAAGACAAACAATCCATAAGCAAGAGGAAGAGTCTCCAAGAGGTGTGCACCACCTTAGCTCATCCATTCATCAAGAGATACACCATAAATCATTTGCAAGAGAGATAGATACCAAAAATCCTCAAGTATAGCGAAAATTTCAGCCACATAGTCTTCTCACAATGGGAGAACTATGATCAAAATGAATTCAAGGTGACCTCTATTTATACAAATCCTCTAACAAAATGTTTGTCCACGTAAATTAGGGTAAAACACAAGATAAGGGGTCAACAGCCCTTATCTTGCCCCTTTACAAAATAATATTATTTAATTCATACTTTTGCACATAAAAGAAAACCCTAAAACATGACGTCACCCTCTTTTTGGGCAACGTTTGGCTCTTTTGGTCAAATCGTTGAGTTGGATAAGGGCATGTTAGGCATCCAAAGGCCAATGGTCTTCAATCAATGCCTTTCTTCCATGATCTAAGGGTTTTTTCTTCCAAAACGTACCAAGTGTCCTCAACACCACCAAACCCTAGCCCTGATATGACGTCAAGCCCTCAAAGGTGACGTTTTTCCCTCCTTAGGCAAGTCATTTGGGTGGTAGGGGCCAGGTTCCTCCATGATGTCCTCTAGACCTCCAAAGGCATGTCTACGTGATCCAACATGTGGGCCCTTGGCATCCAACCTCTGAGCTTCAAGCCCCATGGAAGTCGAAGCTAGGCTTGTTCCTCCAAAATTATCCACCAACTAGGTCCTACAAAGGCAAATAGATACGCCCTCCAAGGATCTCAAGTCAAAGCATCATGATGAGTAAATCAAATCAATAAAAGAGCCATCTAAGCAAGTACATCCAAACTACCTCATCAAAATAAACTAATGCTCAAAGACCTTATGCAATTTGTCAAGTTTAGGCATGGGAGGGTTGACAAAATGACCTATTGGGTGAATCGCTCCTCAAGTTTAGGGGTGTTTCCCAAGGGGACCTCCTTCTAAGTCATGCGGATGATGTATCATGGATGAGGGAAAGACTTTTGGGCATGGGGCTCATGACATACAAGGGGTTGTAGTGTCTCACTTATGAGTGCCTTTGTAGAGGGTGTGTTGCAACTTTGTTTTCAATGCACCCTTTTTCCAAGCCCATTAGTTGCCTTTTATTCTTTTAGGATGCTTCCAGGTTGAAGCCAAGGTGGAGCTTCTACCTTAGCATAAAAAATTGTGCCCACCATGACTCTACCCTAGTCACATCACGCTTCCCAAAGTTGGAAACATGTGTGGGGCTTCAACCTAAAAAATAAAAACAATGCCCACACATGCTCCTCCCTGGGCGAGCATCTAGAAGGTTAATGATTTGGCTTTTATCTTTTGCCATCCACAAGCCTCTAAGCATTCAGCCCCTTCTTCACATTAAGTGAGGGGCAACCCCTTCTTGGGTCAATACACCCAAAAAAACCCAAAAGGTGAGGAGATGATGGATGAAGTGTGGAAAGTGACAAATACGGTCAAGAATGGCACGATGACTCGTCAAAAGGACCTCCCAATAGCATACCTATCCCTAAGGGTGACCCACTTACTAGGGCGCAATGTCAACCACCAAAGTGAAACAAGGAAAAGAGCATAATGTCCAAGCAAATGTCATATAATCAAAAGCAGTAATAGTTGCAACAAACTCAAATACCTCAAATATTGAAATGACACTCACCATAATACCTAACTTGTACCTCATGGAGCAAGACCGAATGTCTTTCAGAGGCCAGCTGATGTGGTGGATATCGTCGTGATCAACCTGGAGTTGTGGTGGTGAGGTGGGTCTCCGTCTGTACAAATGGACATTGTTGGTCAGGCTGTCTCTCGGTACTCCATGTCTGCAACCTGAGGGCCTCGAGACATCATCTCCTTAGTTATCCCTAGAAGTTGGGGATAACAAGTCTATCATGGAATGAACCCATCTCTCCTATCATCCAAGGTCAAAAGAAGAAAGCTTTGTATAGTAGGGTGTCCTGAGGGAAACTAGTGTGGTGCATGGATTGTCTGATGCATTGTTGATTGATAGAGGTGGTGCATCGACGAGGTCTGGTGATCTAATCTGTCTCCTAGGGAGGGGTCTGGTCTGGTCCTGTCGTTGAAATATGGTGGGATGAGGGAAGGTTCCACGGGTCCGCACTGGTCTAGAGTCCAAGGTTGCATTGGTGTCGGTTTGTCTCTTAGTGCCCCTTCCTAAAGGTAGCACCGTGAAAAAGGAGGTGATCTGTCAAATAGGGTCTGGTCTCGTAGGAGGCTGAAGAGTATGAGCTTGGAGCCTAAGGGCCTCCTATATTTAGAAGGCTAGGCATCGTTGATCCGGATATGCAAAGAAGTCTGTGAGGGCATGAGTCCCTCTAAATGAGCAATGAAATCACCCCCTGATCTCATAATAGATGGGGCAACGATAGATAAAGTGCTTCTTAGTTTCAACGTCTTGTAGCTGACATAGCTGACAGATCTTGTCCGGTCAGCCAATCTAGTGATTTGTCTATACCAAAAGTCTATGTGAGCCCACTTTGAACTGGACTAGAGGAATGCGAAGAGCATGTACCCAGTGGCGGAATGTATACTATGGTTGAACGATGAATCCATCCTTAAGCTCCAAGAAGTGCTCAACATAAAAGGCCATCTTTGGGCATAACCCACAAGAAGGGTTAACCAAAGTGATCTCGATAAATTAACTATAAATGTCCTCTTTGATGATCTTGTTCAACACCTTTTCGGTCAGTAGGAGATGGCCAAGTGCATTGAAAGAATACTGAAACAAAGGGAGGTGGTCAATCTAAATGCCCGCGAACTCCAAAAGATTTGAAACCCCTGCAAATCAACCCCAAGCCCAACCCAATGGGCTAGAGAAGACGATGGTCTCTGAAGAGAAATAAGCTAAGTACAGGTACCGGTCTCGCCCCTTCGTCAAGTCAACTAAGCCTTGAATGTGATGCAGAAAAGAGACTAGTTCGAAGATTGTCTCAAGTCGGAAGGGTCGAGCCCCAAACTCTACTAGGATGATGTGATGAGGAATTGTCTGCTTGCATCTAATGATGCGTCTGAGGAGAAGGGTCTAGACTCTCTCAACTGAGGCCCAATCAGACTCTAGTAAGGCCCTGAAATCTCTGAGCCATAGAGAACAGTGGGTCGGATAAGGGAGTCCATCAGAAACATCTTGGATGAGGTGTCCTGAAAATGGTGACGAAAACAGTGTCTCTCGAGAAGGGCTAAAGACCCATAGCGCTTGGCAATCTGAGGCTAGATGGTCGATCGCAAACTGAAACGAGGCCCTGAAATCGTACTCCCAAGTACATGTAGGCATTGGTGATCTTGATCTCCTCCCCTCTGAAGAAGAAATGAAGGTCTACGAACTTCTTCAACCCATTGAAAATCATAACCTTGGTTTTACTCAGGTTGACCGTTAACTATCGAAGGTCACAAAAGAGAGCTAGGGCATCCAACCGTCTCTGTAATCCCTCTAGAAACGAGGCTAAGAGGACCAGATCATCAGCAAAGAGCAAGATGAATATAAGAACCTGGTGGAGGATACACCCGTCACTGTCCTAGATATGCTCGTAGATAAAGGCCTCAGCTCATCAATATAAATCCTAAACAATGTAGGGGATAGGGGGCAGCCTTGTTTAACTTCGATGGTACTCTTAATGAAATCAGACATCCCGTGAACTGTGCGAAGATGACCAATAACCAACTCAAAGAGGCACATTATGGCAGTCAGTAGGGTATGGGAGATGCCAATGTCTCTGAGCCTGTGGAACAGGGCTTCTCTCGGGATGAAGTCTAAAGCCTTTCGAAAATCTACAAAGCAGCAATAGACTTTCAAAGACCGATGTTGTGCCTCCTCAATGATGACCCAAAGGGTAAACATGTGATCGATGGTCTGATGAGCAGGTCTGAATCTCGCATGTCCTCTAGCTCAAGCTCACTAGAGAGCTTCATATGAAGAACCATAGCATAAAGCTTTGAGAATGTATGGCCCACCATGATATTCCTGTAATTGTTGGGATTCGAGCTAGGGCCCAATTTGTGACCATGCTAAAGGAAACCTGTACGGACCACTCCATTAAAAGGCCTAACCCCTAAAGTCCTATGCTAAAAAAGGCATTATCTAAAGAAAAGGACTAGAAAAAGCAAAAAAAAATAAAGAAAGGGGATGAATAAAAGAGAGTCAAAGTGGTAACTTTAAGCAAATAAGCTCCCTCTCAAAGGATTTGCAAAGAAAATGAAGATTCCTAGCCAAAAAGGCTAGTGTGACCAGTAGTTATAGACCTTAATTCATCAAAAAATGGCTTGGAGGATCCAATTCATTAAATTTCCCCTTCCCTTTCCGTTAATTAATCATCATTTACCTATGTCTAACTTAGGCATTTAGGAAATACATGTTGTCCTAGGCGTTGACACACTCAATAAGGGTAAGGTTGGCCTACCTTGGTATACTTTGGCAAAATCATAAAGGTAATTGATTTTATGAAGTATGTTACAATCATTATTTGATGTGGTATTTTGCCTAATGACTTGTGTTGTGAAACTTAACATATCATTATAGGTGGGTCTCCTCTGCATTGGGATATTTGCACATTGTCTTGGGACCAGTGTCATTGCTTTAGGATCTGTGACAGCTCAGTGGATGATCGAGGACACAATTTCATCGTGCATCATTGTCCACCTCAATTTCTTGTACACTTGGCACATTATGGAGTATGTTTGGACTTTACAACATTGTTTCCTAACACATGTGGGGGTTGACCCCCTTTCTCTCTCCTCATTCTCCCACATGTGAGTTCATTTGATGTATTTTTGAGATATATTATACTAGTTCACACGTGTGGACACACGTTGGAGCTTTCTTCTACTAACACATGCCTCTGGAGAATTCTAGAAGGGGGGTGCACTTCATCTTGACCATTTCCACGCGTGTGAGGGTTTCTAGAACTTTCTAGAGGAGCGCTCCTCTCTCTTCACTCCACATGTGGAAGGCCTTTATTGTATTATTTTATGATTTATTTGATGGAGCACTTGACTTTGGAGAGCATATTTGACTTCAGACATGTGGAGTGCACCTTTCTCTCTCCTCTAGCCTCACACATGTGGAAGTTCGTTGGAGTTTGTTGAGGTTAGTTGGATTACTTGATGACTCATCTAAGTCTTGTATTGAGCAAATGGTATTGCTCAAGCCCATGGATTGCATTTGATGGTTTTTGAGCCTCTTTCACCTATAAAAAAGGAGTGCTCCTCTCATTTTGAGATGTTGGGAATAAAGTGAAGACTTCTTGACTATCTTGTTCGTGAAATCTTCTATCTCTTGGTGATATTTTCCTTGTTTTATTTTGATGATAAGGGTATGGGAAATCTTTGATGAGCTAAAGGATATGTGCTAGAGAACCACAATCAAGCAAGGTATGGTAATGAACCTATTTTGTTTCTTGTACTTGATTGGATTTAATTCATGTTATTAGGGATGCATGTTCAGGGCTTTGTCTCTTTAGCAAATGATTAATCTAATCTCTCTTGCAATTTATAAGGTCTGATTCAGCTACATGATCTAACCCTCGAAGGTTTTCTTAGATTTTTTGTCATAGCTTGACGCTCTCCCATGCTCACTTGTTGGTGTGGGAGACCTCGACACTTTAGGGGAAATAGGGAGCATCACTAGGGAACACAAGGACTCCACACCCAATGGTAAGGCGACTTCAACTATTTTTTCTCAAACATCTTTAAAAAGTTTCCATTCAATTCTTTTATGATCTAGAGTTTAAAATTGTATCATAAAAACTCAAGTGAGGGTTTGCTTAAGCCTGTGCTCGAATTTTTTAAGGGGTCAATTTGGCATTTATGAAATTTAAGTTGTCTTGAGAAAATTGACTAAGGTTTAGATAATTTCCAGGCTTTATTTCATTAAATAAAGTTAAACCCTCATTTAGGATTTAACTAACTCAGATGATTCATATGGGTATTGGTTAATCTGGATTGAGTGAATTTAATCTTGGGATCGAGTTAAGTTTGAACCTCTTTGATAGCACAAAATCAATTTGGTTTCATCGTCTTGATATATTCATATCCTAGGCTAAATCTACATCTGATTCTGTTGGATCATTTCATGCTCACACATACTGTCACTTCACTTTAATTTTTATATGCTTGCTGTGGTAATGGTCTAATAGAACATGGGATCTGGTTACTTGAAGGAATAAATGAGTTATGTGTTGATCTGGACTGTCCCATCATTCACATGTTGCAAGCTTAAATTTTGATGGAATATATGTTACAGTAGATTGGTTTCTTCCTTTGGACTAAATTCAGGGTTCAGATTTCACTCTAAGATGAACGATACCTGATTTGTTAAGAACATTCCATATTTGGTCATATTATTTGAGCTCTAATCTTTACATCTGCTCTAGTAATGGTTAAGTTAACATGGGTTTTAAATTTTAATTGCTTAAAGAATGAAATGCATATATATGTTGATATGCCATCTGTTTACACATTGCAAAGTCAAATTTTTGTGAGGATACATTTAAAGATGCAAGCTACAGAAACGTGGTATAATTAACATGATGATTGACTAGTCTCTGCTTAAACAAATCATTTCTGATCTGCAATTTATTTTTTGGGTTCAGCGATATTAAAAATTTTGCATATGGTTATCCCGGTGCTTGCTGAAGCGACTCTTATTTTATGATTTAGTTAAGCTCACAGATCTGGAATATGGTTCGATTTAGCACACTATGTTGAAATGGGATTGAATGTTTAAAAATCTGAATCCTTTATGACATTACTGTCATCTTACTGTCATCATTCTCAAGTGCTGAATGCTTGCTTGATGAACTTTGATGGGTACATCTGATCTTATGACAGTTTTTTTCACACTGAATCATGTTCAATAAATGAGTAAGTAAATGTCGTTTTCTATCTGGCAGACAACAGAATAATTGTGCTCACTTCACAAGCAAAGGATTAGTTGTTGTGTTCTTTCAATTCTGTCCTATTTGATCTTACATCTCTGCAGTTAACACAGCACTTATATCTTCATGACATATGATGGTTATTAATCATTGTTCACTTTGTTACCTTGGGCTCTCTTTTATGCTTTGCTAACAAATTAGTTCTTTCCTTTGATAAGCTATCTTGGCATCTGATAATTCTGTGTGTTGGTTATGGGTAAATGAACTTGTAATTCACATGCATTTATATGGTGGTATATTCCTGCACAGCACTCTATTTCTCATGCTTGAATTTAATTGAATATATGGTGAACAGTGCTCCTTAATTTTGGCATTCAAACAGCAGTTTAGACTTCACTCAATCCTTCATCAAATCTGCCAATTTGGAGACTTACCTTTAGGGCTTGGAAATCTACAATTAGCTCCCACTCCTACTCTAACATACCCAAATTTGGGCAGCTTGGACTAGTAGTGTGAAGCTCTTTGTGAGTTTGTTTCAAGTGCTTTCTAGAGTTGTTCCCTTTCTAGAATAAGTGAGTTAGAATCAACCTAGGGTAGTTTACTCACCTTTGCCTTAATCATTTAAACACTTAAGTTGATCTGAGGGATTCCCCCCTAGGCCTAGATTTAGCTTAGCCTGAAGTGTGGGCCAAAACCACTGAGGTGACATTGGGTGGCTTGCCTGGTAGTTTCTCTAGGCTCTCCTGCCAAAGTTAGGACTTTCCTTCCTAGGGTAGAGTTCAAGAGATAACAGGTGCAAAAGGAATGCAATTGAACCATTGGTCTTTAGATTTAAAACCAACAGAAGAAAAGGCATCACCGCCTGTCCAGGTTCACTTCCCCGACCTTTCTCTGGTATTTTGGGACAGGTCCACCCTCAAATCTATAGGCAACAGATTGGGAAAGTTTATTGTAATGGCAGAACCAAACGGGTCTGTTAGATTTTAGGGTAAGAAGAAAACAGCAGTATCTTTTTAAAAAATTTAAAGAAAAAACTCCAATATAAGACTAGATCTCAACAGTGATATGTAAACCCTTATCTTAACAGAAGTATCACAATCCTTTAAATAAGACAGTTAAGATCTATGCAAGCATGCTAACAGTAAAACTCCAATAAGACTAGATCTCAACAGTGATATGTAAACC